>CM070688.1:9137897-9396263 GCA_036346265.1 Melocanna baccifera | reverse complement strand
TGAGTTTTAGATAAGGAAGTAGCTTGGCCATGTCATACCAGTAGGGGAGTTGTAGTTGACCTCAAAAAGTGAAGGATGTGCTGGTTTGGAAGTCACCATGCGTTAGTGATACAAGTTCAAGTTTTCAAAATGATAGGTTATTATCATTGTTTTATTGAAGGGTTTTCCAATGTAGCTAGGCCCCTTACACAGCTGTTAAAGAAGGAAAAGAAATTAGTTTAGACGCCAGAGTGCGAGAAGAGTTATGAAAAGTTAAATGAGTGTTTGGTCATAGCCCTAGTGTTTGTATTGCTAGACATTAACAAGGATGTTGAGATCTATTGTGATGCTTCCCATAAAGGTTTGAGATGTGTGCTGATGCAAGATAGAAGAGTGATAGCTTATACTTTGCATCAATTGAGGCCACATAAAGAAAATTACCCCACACATGATTTGGAATTAGCAGCCGTAGTGCATGCTTTAAAGATTTGGTGTCGTTATCTCATAGGTAATCGATGTGAGATTTACATATATCACAAGAGTTTAAAATATACCATCACTCAAGCTAACACTAATCTTAGGCAAAGAAGGTGGTTGAAGTTGATAAAGGACTACAATGTTGGAATACATTATCAACCAGGAAAGACCAATGTGGTAGCAGATGCTTTGAGCAGAAATGTTTATTGCAACACAGTGATAATCAAGGAGAGTCAGCCAGCTTTGCGCAAGGAATTTTAGAAGCTTTGCCTAGATTTGGTTGAGGAATGATTCTTAGCCACAATGGAGTTACAACCGACATTGGATGGTCAGATTTGTCAAGCTCAAGTAGAGGATTAAAATATTCAGTGGATCATTGTCAATATGAGTAAGGGTAAAGTATCAAGATTTACCGTGGATGATAAAAGATACCATGTGGTTTAAATAGCGTTTGTGTGTGTCAAATAAGAGGGACATAAAGGAGTTGTTGCGCAAAAAGTTCATGAGTCATTGTACTCAATTCACCTAGGCAGTATCAAGATGTACCAGGACATCAAGGATAAATATTGATGGCCAAGCATGATATGTGAGATAGCAGAGTATGTTGAACTTTGTGATGTATGCTAAATAGTGAAAGCTGAGCATCAATGACCAGCAGGTTTGCTACAACCATTAAAAATTTCCTAATAGAAGTGGGAAGAAATTGGCATGGACTTTATTACAGGGTTACCAAAGACCAAGCATGGTTTTGATTCGATTAGGGTAATTATGGATCGTTTGAAAAAAATTGCTCACTTTATTCCAGTTAAGATAACCTATGCAGGTGACAAGTTGGCAGAGTTATACATATCGAGAATTGTGAGTCTCCAAGGACCGAGGTGACCGAGATGACCATGCACGGAGAGCAATGACAACATGGACGCGAGGCATCTCTCTCGGACATGGCACGGATTCCATCGGGAAGGATTAACAGTGCTCACGGGTCCTAATAGGTGACATGTGGCACAACGGGTAGATCAGACAGGTGGCGTACAAATTAATCTAGATGGCTAACACGCAGCATGGGCGCAAATCGCATGGCCACGACAAAACGGGCCAGAGAGGGTATTCGGCCAAAGGAAGGAGATGAAAGGAAATAGGCCACATGAAAGAATTCGACCCACAAGGCTTTAAAAGATTTCTAGGGGTTTTCCAATTTCAGAAATTGATTTAATACAAATTGAGCTCTATAAATAGCAAATAAATTTGGAAAAATCCAAGAAAATTCCTTGCATCACAAGGAACACAATAAAACTGGTTTTCATTTAGTTGTCGTCTACTTTATTCATATTAAATCTTTTAAATTACTAAAAATTCAAATTAAGCTTTAATTAATTCTAGAAAAATCTAAATGATTATTTTTATTTTAAAAATCTCAAAAAGTCACTAAAAATAAGATGTTACAAATATGATCAGAGTATTGACTTGCTTGGCTCATAGGTGGTGGGTCTTAGAACTCTTGAGTTTACTCAAACTAGGGTCCTTCAGCCCTTGTACTCTACTTGGATGATTGCATTAGAAAATGAATAAACAGACGAGCAAAACAAATAAATACAAATGAACTCCATATTGAACAAAACCACTACCGTCACATAGATTTTGAATTTAGAAAATTTTAGAAATAAATTTCATTAAATTTGGAGCTAAACTAGTGAGAAAGAGTACTTCGAAGTTTAAATTTGAAATTAAATCGAGAAAAAGACAGAGGAGAGAGTTTAATCTCACTGACAAGCAGGACCCACATATTTTATTTAAATTCTGAATTGAATTTCTATTGAAAATCATTACTGAGGTTGACTGTTGGGCCCAATGGATTTTAAATTAAATTAAATTAATTTTTGAAAGAAAAAAAGCTCTTTGGCTGATAGGTGGGACCCTTTTACTGTACAAACAGTAGAATGGGCCCACTTATCAGTGGCTTAAACCTTAAACTAACTGGTTAAAAGGTTTTTATTAGGCTAAGGGGCCCACTTATCATACGGATAGGAGCTTACTTAAATCGAGATGGGTCCACCGGTCAGCAACTAATTAACAACAGTTAACAAAGGTCATTAATGATAAAGTAATTACATGCTTAAACTTAACCATGTCGCTATAGTGCTTCATCCTTGCCAAAGAATGCCGAAGCTCTTTGCCGATGATGGGGACCTCGATGGTCGATAGCAAAGTCAAAAATGGATCCTATGGCATGGCACACATCTTCGAGCGAGTTGGCACGAGCCAATTTGGTTGCTAGCACTACCAACAATGAGCTCACACAACGGCGGAACAATGAGCTCATCTCTAAGGTGCTACAGGCTACTAGAGGTCAGTTCCTATCTTCGGAAGTGACTAGGGATGATGAGAAACATACCCAAAGTGACGACGCGGACTGGGGATGAGCGTAGTGGGATGGTGATGAGAACCAGAACATCGGTGAGGTGGGTGGCGCGGAGGGCTTCTTTGGAGGGACGAAGAAGCTTGGCATGGTCGGGGTCATCCTTAGGGGGTCCACGTGAAGCTCCAGGTGTGGCAAATTGAACGTAGTTGCTACGAAGCTTGAGATTGCTCGAGGCGGCGGAATGGCTAGAAATGAGGACAAAGAAGGCTTAGGGGCTCTTGGGTTCGATTGGTGATGAGGGGAGGTGAGTGGAGGTTCAAGGAAGTGATCCATGGTTTTATAGTCGTGAGGAGGGCATGGTGCCATTGGGTGCCATGATGGTGTGTGGCCATGGTAGTCGCCGGCAGAGGACTAGGGCAAGTGTGCATGGGAGGATTGGCGCAGTGTAGAGTCGAGTGTAATCATGGGCACGCGACGCAAGAAGCTACAACACGGAAGCGATGGGACGAGGCAGCTCAGGTTGAGACGTCATAGCGGGGAGAAAGGAGGGAGAAAAAGGTTCTCCAACAAATGGGAGGCAGTGTAGAGTTGAGACGGGGTATCACAGGGCCGAAGTGACGTGGTGACGCAGCAGGAATCCTAGAACACGCGGCAATCATGAGCCTGGGCATGCATGGCATGATGCATGCTAGCGTGGGCACACGCGGTGCAGCGTGGATGCGTGTGCAACACAGCCAGAGTGCGTCTGAGCAGCGTGGGCTGTCTTGGCCCGTTCTAGGCTAGGCTAGAGGTGGCCTGGGCTGAGCCAAAGGCCTGGTTGGCTGAGGAGGTGGGCTCGGCTTGGCTTAGCCCAAGAGGGGTTTGAAACTTTGAAAATTTTGAATTTTGGTTGAATTTGCATTGCACTTTTGAAATTCAAACAAAATTTGTAAATTTCCCAATCAAGCAAATTGACAACCCCCAAATTTGGGATGTTACAAGGTCCATTGGATTTTATTTCTGATCTGTGATTTACCGAATCTTGGTTCACGGTGGGAATGGCACTATGGCACTGGTTCATCCTGGCCTGAGAAAAAATATGCCAGCTTGGCCATTGGGCTAAATTTCCAGGCAACCTGCTCCACTTGCAGCCATAATGGCTAAGCTCTCAGAGTCCATGGGCAGCCTTAGCCTCAGAGTTCATGCGCTCAAGGTCTCAAGGACATCGTAAGCTTTGTAGGTAGATTTTGGCCCGGCAGCATACGTGAAGAGATTGAACACCAAGATCAGCTTATCGTAAGCTTATGATAAGCCCAAGAAGGACAGTAGTATATGATCGCTCCAGGATAGATTGAACACAACAAATCTATCAAGAGGGGAAAAAATTCACTTTGATGGAAATGATTACACATGCGTGCTGTGCTCCAAACAAGTAGAGGAAACAATCTTTCATCTCTTCTTCGGACGTGAACACAGTAAAGACTGTCATTTGGAATACAAATCTCTCTGCTGGAAGTACTTGAACATATTAAAAATATCCTACTGGTGCCATGTTTGTGGAGATCATCATATTAGCTTGCTGGAGTATTTGGACAGTTCGAAATGATTTTTTTTTTGAACATATCTCATCTTCAGAAGCTCGTTGTCCAGAGGGGGGAATAAAACAAGTACTCACCCACAATTAATAGGTGGCTAGCTGATTTGGTTTGATTTTGGCCGAAAGTCTTGTAAATTATGTTCGTTAACACTGGCTTAAGTGTCTGTTTGGCCCAACTCTAGCTCCTTGCTTCTTTCCAGACTACCAATTTTTTAAGCCGAACCTAGAGAAGCTGGTCTATTTGTATAGGGAAGTTGGAGTATCCTTTTGGCAGCTTTTCCGAATACTAGATTCTACTGAAGCTAGAGAAACTGGTCCATTTGTATAGGGAAGTTGGAGTATCCTTTTGGCGGCTTTTCCGAATACTAGATTCTACTGAAGCTAGCTTCCAGAGCGTAGAATCAGGGCCAAAGTATGAGTTTGATTTATGTACTCACGCTTTAGTCTATTAATTCGACCGACAAATATGAGATAAAAGCAAGGAAATGTTAGTAATATATCATAGAAGTAACCATATGGATGATTGTATCACTTTTATGTTTATTATCTTTTTAATAATATGTTGTTATGTTTTTTGAATGAATTATCATAAATGTTAGCAAGTATGTGACTTGTTGGTGAAACTTTTTATTTATTGTATAATATTATTCCAAAAGATTTCTGGACAGATGTCATTCGTTGGGACACTAGTAACTTAGAAACCAGCATATACTGAGTGGAGTAAATAACTACCTGGTTGGATGCATATAAAGGTGTCGTTACAAAACTAACTTCATGCTAACATTTGCGCTCATCTCATCATATGACTATTGTTTTCTACAACTAAACCATACTAATAACCTAGTGCAATTTAAATATAAATATATTTAAATTTAAATAATATATATATATATATATTATTTTTGTGGATTAACTAATTAAGAAAATATTTTATTTTCAGTATGGCCTGGCCACTCGACCCGCCTCACATGCTACGCGGCCGCTCGAGCCCACCCCACGTGCTTCCCAGCCACGTGAGCCGCCTCGCGCACTCTGGTTCGTGTGAGGTCTTGACCACAAGGCAAAACAGAATTATCAAGCGGGGCCAAAACAGGAATTACATAGCAGCAAGGGGCCAGATTGGCCATGATTTATAGGAATATCAAATCAATAATGTGGACACATGTTAGAGAACATAGTATTAGATTGAACCACTTTGAGATCTTTATTGAGATTGTTATATTTTATGTGTCATCAGTTGATCTTAAGCATTGATGATGTATAATCCTTGTACCTGAGATCAGCATAGTTTTCTACATGTATAATAATACATTTAGAGGTTGTCAAACACTACTTCATATTTGGGTAGTTATAAAGGTAACTTTCGAGTATGCTATGAAACATTCGGAGGAATGCGATCGATCGGATATGAGATTTGCTCGTTTTACATAATAGGAGAGATATCTCGGCCCTTCGAATAAGGTCAAATAAAGGATGTGGATATCTCGGACCCTTCGAATAAGGTCAAATAAAGGATGTGCATGGCCAGATCACGAATGGTCGAAGAATCGACTACATGAAGTTATCTATCACTAGATCGAAAAAAGATTGAACAATCTATGAATGACACAATTGTTCCCTGCAGATCGATCGAGTATCGTGAGGCAAAAGGAGAATTCACAAATAGGTTTAGTCTGACCATATACAAACTAGTTGTATGTGTATACGATTAGTCATGAGCTAGTTGAACATATCACAAACTCATCAACGAATTGATCATATGGGGATATAGACTTGTCGTAACCTGATACGAACTGTTTGTAATGAGTTATGAACTGATCATGAGTGACTAGGACCTAGTTGCAGATCATATTACATATGGTTCATCCAGATTGATTTTTGTGTATGTTTGGAGGTCGATATGTCCTGCTAGAGACTACTACTGACCAGTGATCAAGAAGTTGTTTTCGGGTTACAACCAAACATACTTGAACCTATAGGGGTACACAATAGGTTAGAACAGTAAGGGTCTGGATAATAGGCTCCAAATAAAATTCGATCTCTATTTGTATTGTATTAAGATCTCGTCAAAGGTTTTCTGAGTGGGATACGATCTCTACTCATGATGAATAATGATCCGGTCGGAGGCTCTATATAAAGGGGTAGTGGGTTATGAAAAAAAGATAGAGACATTGCACCACCCACCGAAACCCTAGCTGCCTCCTCCAAGCCCCTGTTGTGCGTGCTGGTGCTAGCACACCAACACACAACATTCCATCCTTGGATGTGTGGACTTTGATAAAGGTGTCACTATGAGTGTGGTGCTAATCAGGACAATTCAAAGAGAAGGCAATTGGCTCATGGGGATCAACTATAGCTAGAAGACCATCGGCTTCACATCTCATGGGCATTAGATGATCGACTACTTCCACTACATTGACGTGAGCTATGTTGAACCAGGCTACTTCAACTCTTTTTCTACTATACTATGCGTCTACTGGCAATAATTCATTATTTCTTACTCGCATAGCTTCCTGGTTTACTGTGAGAAATTTTAATTTGCGCTAATGTAGCTTACCCAGTATACCAATAGGAGACGCACAAATACATAAAAATACCTCCCAGCACAGAGTAAATTTCACCATTAGCCTATCTTTAGATAAGGAATAGGTAGAAAATTGATAGGTGTTCTTTTGATTGGAATCTATGATAGGTACCAATGGAAAACTTGTACATTTGAAAAATTTTCTAATAGTTTTACATTTTTTTTGAATTTCATCAATTTGAATATTCAACATTTTGCATTTTATATTTTGTTTATCTTTTGACTTTTCATTTAACTCATTAGGTAAATGGTTGTCTATGCATTAGGCATCTGCTATATTTTAGGGACAAGTTCAATTTTGGAATAAGTATTTGATCACCTCAACTACTGCTGGAGTCTTAAAATATGCCCCAACTACAAAATCATCTGTTTGACCTCCCCAACTATCAAAGCCATTAATATTTTCCCCTTTAGACTGGTTTCATTAGTGGTTTTGCCATGTTGGTGGCCATGTCACTAATTTTTTTGTGTTGACAACCACATCACTGAACATTGCCAGCTAGATAGGTGCTAAGTCAACAACTCCCTATCTTCTCTCTTACTCATTTCTCTTTATCTCCTATCCTCTCTTTGCACATATCTGAACTTCAGGAGGTGGCGGCACGCAAGCACTGAAATGAGGTCTCGCTTTGTGTTCTACTCTGTGCTCATCTCCATTTCCCCATAAAACACCTAAGGAGAGCTCACCATTGCCACCATGTTTGATCTCTCTCCCTGGCGAGTTTTTTTGGCAATTCCAGTTGCATAAAAACATGCTCCACCCATGTTCTCATCCAACCCTCATGTTAACTAGACTTTTTTGCTCAAAGTTATTGAATTGAGTGTTTTTCTTCTCTGCTTCCAATCGAGATTCTCCACTTCCAACAGGGATTCATCATGAGAATCTAACTCCTTTTCACCCGATCCCCTCCATCCCCTATTAGGTTTGATGCCTTCAATTGGATCTGCCATCTATTGTGCCACTCCCTCCACGAGCACCTACTACCACCACCATCGTCCACTTGCTGCTAGCATATTTTTGGCATCCCACTCTTCAAACCAGCGAAACCATTGGATTCACCTCATTGCAAGCAACTCATTTTGCCCATCCACTGTGCCTCCTCACCCTCCTCTGTAATATAATGCAAGTCTTACTAACGGATGACTGAAAGGTTATTTTGCAAAAAGTACTAATTTAAAGTAAATACAGTAAATAGATTAAAAGTGATCTTTAAAGAAAATGATAATAAATAAATAATCAAGAGAATTGAATAGACCATATTGAATCGCTCGTGAACTAATCATTCATGAATTTAAACCACTAGTGAACTAACCATTCACTTTCAAAGTTATCCCAACCAAGTTTTTATAAAATATCTACCCTTCATGTGAAATCACCGAGCATTGTTCATAATCAGGGATATGGCTATTCGAATAGTTTTATACTCTACAGAGATTGTACAGTTTTACCCACACGATGAAATCATCCTCATGTTAAAGAAAATCACAACAAGACCTTTACAATACTCAACCTCAACTCAATTTTGGCCGATAAGGTTTCACATCACACTCTCTTGCGTCTCATGCAAATCAGCATCCATGCTCATCATAATGGTGAAATTAAAATTGAAATAACATAAATTAATTAGCTAGATCTACCCATAACAGACATGTGATTGCACGGTAAGACTCAAATCAATGGTGCACAAAGTAAAGTCTTTAACTTTACCCAGGCAAGACATCCACATCCATTAAAGTGAATCTACACTTCTCCCTATTGCACGATCACCGCCCAAGTGAAAACCAAGTTTGTATAACCACCACCAATAACACACCAATTTCATGACAAAAAAATTTTATAACTTTGGCTACAACTACTATTCAATATCTCATCAAGTTAAATTAATTAATTCATCAAATATGATGATGAACCCAATGTAACTATAAACATGGCTAAGCATACAAGACGTACATGCATGTGACAACTAGTATTGCATCACTAGAAAAATTTTACATCTTATAGTGACAATGGGATCATGGTATTTAATATATCAAGTGAGGGATTAATATATCAATAACTATCAGGTATAAGGGTTTGTAATAAAATGGTAATACATGATAATTTAAAATAAAAAAATAAATTAAAAACTAAGTTCAACATGATCAACAAGCATGACTTGCCTTAGCCATGCTCAGTTAATTGTTGTTGGTCTTCAAATCTTGCTTAAGCTCTATCGAAGACGCGATCTAACAGAGGGAAAGCAAGATAAAACTCAAAATAAATTCACATAAAATTCAAATAAACTCCAAAAACTTTTAAATTAGAACCAGAAGGTAGAGATCAATTTTAGATAAATTTAGAAAAAAGAACATGATCAATCGGAGCTATGATGGATGAGAACAGGCTCTTGAAAAATTAACCCTAAAGAAAAACACTGAAAAATAAAAAAATCTATTGTGCTATGGACTTGATGCATGGAAAGGCTAGTCTATAGTTGACCTGGCTCACCGAACAGTGTACCGGTGACTTGGCGTGCTAACATGGTGGCTAAGGCTAACGTGGCATTGACGTGGCTGACAGGTGGCAGTGTAAGGCTGATGTGGCACTGCCATGTGTCATAGAGATCAGTTCGGGTGCTGATGTGGTACTAACATGGCATTACACGTGGCAACACATGTACCCTAGGGCTGACATGGTGGCTGACTTAGCATGGCTAGCTCATGGGCTCACAGCATAGTGCTCGCTGATGTGCGGGACCCATCTATTAGGGACTCGACTCATGTGGACTAGGTCTAGGGAGAATTTGAAACATCGTCGGTGTGGGTGCGGCCTGGCATCATGGCTGACATCGGTGGTGCATGAACCGAGGCGATGGCTCATGAACCGGCGGCGACATGGTGTGGCGATGCGGCGAGGCTCGCCGCAGTGAGATTCGGTCGGGGAGGCGGTGGGCGGCGACTTCTCACCGTAATAGCACACGATGACGGCGGCGGATGGCGCGAGGTTTGGGAATAGTAGCGAGGATGAATCGGTGAAGAAGATGACGACGATGGCTCAGACGATAGTGAAAACGAAGACGACAACACTCGGCGGCGGCGGCTCGGCTTCAGCGGTGCTCGACGAACATCGTGGCGTATGGTCGTGGAACGAGCTGCAGAGGTGGCGGCGAAGTGCAGAGAATGAGGGTAGCAGCTGCTTTTATGGTGCGCGGACGTCCAGTCCGGCTTGGAAACTGCAAGTGGCGGTAGAATTTGACACAGACACGACGACAAGCTCTCGAGAGGAAGATGAATAGTAATTGACACCCCGGATTGATGACACGTGGTTCCGGCTAAAGATAGGACAGCTGGGGCACAGCGCACAGATGAACAGTGCTCGGCTGCATGGATGGCTAACACGTGTCCTCTATCATGATCTGGTGGCTAAGGTGAACATCAGCTAGATAGCTGACACGAGGCTAATGGGACATCTGACGGTTGAGGGTTGGTGGGTCGAATGAACAATAATGGGCTCAGCCCAATACTATTTATAGGATTTACAGGTCTTTTCTATTTTTAGAAATAGGAGAAAATAAAAATGAGCTATAGGAAATAGCAATAAATCAGAAAAATTCACAAAAAATTCCTTGAGACACAGGGAACCCAAATAAAATACTTTCATCAAATATTGATGTTTATTTTAGTCATAGTTAAATTCTTTTAATTAATAAAAATTGAACTTAAGCTTGTATTAAATCTAGAAAAATCTAAATGGTGAATTTTCTTTTAAAGCTTCAAATAAACTCTAAAAATCAAGATGTTACAAACATCCCCCCTTAAACAGAATCTCGACCCTGAGATTCTGGCTCACTAAGAGAATAGGTTTGGAAACTCGGCTCTAAGGTCCTCCTTATGCTCCCAGGTGGCTTCCTCCTCGGAATGGTTGTTCCATTGAACTTTGTGAAAACGGATGACCTTGCTCCTGGTCACACGCTCTGACACCTCCAAGATTTTGACAAGGTACTCTTTATAAGATAGATCCTTCTGAAGATCAACAGCTTCAATTAGCATTGCCTTCTCTTGTACTCGCAGACACTTCTTCAGCTGAGACACATGGAAGACATCATGTATCCTATTGAAGGTCGTGAGTAGCTCCAACTGGTAAGCAACCTCTCTCATGTGCTTTAATATCTTGAACGACTTAACATACCTTGGTGCAAGTTTTTCTTTTATTTGAAACATCTTAGTGCTCTTGAATGGCGTGATCTTGATATACACATAATCACTTGGCTCAAAGCTCAACTCTCGACGACGAGTATCAGCATAACTTTTCTGACTAGCCTGAGTAGTTCTTGACCTCGCCTGGATTAAACGAACCTTTTTCACAGCTTCTTTTAAATATTCTGGCCCAAAGACAAAGCTTCAAATGGTGACATTTGCAAACTAGCTTTAGTAATCATTATTGTAAGAGAACTCTACGAAAGGCAAACAACTATCCCACTTAGCTCCATTATCTGGAACACAAGCTCTTAGTATATCCTCAAGAATCTGACTCACACACTCGGTCTGATCATCGGTTTAGGGATGATACACTGTACTAAAATTTAAATGAGTACCCATAACTTCATGGAAACTTCCCCAAAATCATGAAGTGAACTGTAATCCACGATTCGATACTTTTTTTTAGGCACTCTATGAAGACTCACAATTCTTGACATATATAGTTCTGTCAACTTGTCACCTGCATAAGATGTCATGACTGGGATGAAATAAGCAACCTTTGTCAAACGATCCATAACTACCCAAATTGAATCAAAACCTTCCTTGGTGTTAAGTAATCTGATAATAAAGTCTATGCCGACTTCTTCCCACTTTCATTCAAAAATTTTCAGCAGTTGTAGCAAACATACTAGTCTCTGATGCTTAGCCTTCACTCTCTAACACACATCACAAAGTGTAACATACTCTGTTATCTCACGCTTCATACTTAGCCACCAATATTTGTCTTTGATATCCTGGTACATCTTGGTGCTACCCAGATGAATCGAATGCAACGACTTATGAGCTTCCTTAACAATAACTTTTTTAACTCCTTTTTATTTGCCACACACAAACGCTCCTTATACTACAAGGTTCTTTTGTCATCCTCTGTAAAACCTATTGCTGTACCTTTACTCATGTTAGTCTTGATCCACTGAATATTCTCAACCTCTACTTGACCTTGATGCATCTGACCATCTAAAGTTGGCTGCAACTCCATCATAGTTAAGAATCTTTTCTTAATCAACTCCAAACTAAACTTCTAAAATTTCTCGTATGAAGCTGGATGACTTTCCTTAAGCATCACGGTATTGCAATAAACCTTTCTGCTCAAAACATATTCTACCATATTGGCCTTTCCTGGGTAGTAATGAATTCCAACATTATAATTTTTTATCAACTCTCATCACTTTCTTCGTCTGAGATTAAGATCGGCTTAGGTGAAGATATACTTCAAACTCTTATGATCTATGTAGATTTCACAACAATTACCCATGAGATAATAATGCCATATTTTTAGGGCATGCACTATGGCTGCTAGCTCCAAATTATGCATGGGATAATTCTCCTCATGTGGCCTCAACTAAAGCAAAGAATAAGCTACAACTATTTTGTCTTGTATCAGCATACATCCCAAACCTTTATGAGAAGCATCATAATAGATCACAAAAATCCTTGTTAATGTCTAACAATACTAGCACTGGGCTGTAGTTAAACACTCTTTCAGTTTCTAAAAACTTTTCTCATATTCTGGTGTCTAAATGAATTTTTTTTCCTATTCTACCATATTGGCCTTTCCTGGGTAGTAATGAATTCCAACATTATAATTTTTTTATCAACTCTCATCACCTTCTTCATCTGAGATTAAGATCGGCTTAGGTGAAGACATACTTCAAACTCTTATGATCTATGCAGTTTTCACGACAATTATCCATGAGATAATGATGCCATATTTTTAGGGCATGCACTATGGCTGCTAGCTCCAAATCATACATGGGATAATTCTCCTCATGTGGTCTCAACTAAAGCAAAGAATAAGCTACAACTGTTTTGTCTTGTATCAGCATACGTCCCAAACCTTTATGAGAAGCATCATAATAGATCACAAAATCCTTGTTAATGTCTAACAATACTAGCATATTCAGTGTCAAACACTCTTTCAGTTTCTAAAACTTTTCCCATATTCTCGTGTCTAAATGATTTTTCCTTCTTTATTAAGCGCATAACCGGTTTGGCCACACCGAAAATCCTTCAATAAAGCGATGATAATGCTTGCCATTTCAAGAAAACTTCTGACTTGCATGACTGACAACGGTGACTTCCAATCAAGCACGTCCTTCACTTTTCTAGGGTCAAACGCAACTCCCCCTGCTGACATGACATGGCCTAGGAAAGCAACTTTCTTCATCTAGAATTCATATTTGCTAAACTTAGCATATAGCTTATGTATTCTTAGCTTCTACAACACTAGCTTCAAATGTTCCTCGTATTCCTTCTTATACTTGGAGTAAATCAAAATATCATCAATGAACACAATGACAAACTTGTCCAAATACTCCATAAATACATTGTTCATCAGTTACATGAAATAAGTTGGGGCATTGATTAAACCAAAAGACATCACTGTGAACTCGTATAGACATCAGTTACTCCATAAATCCTTTCTATCAAGGTTTTCATCCCTCTGTCAGGGATTCCGGAGTATAATTTGCTCACCTAGTAATAAATCATTCTAATAATCGATTATATTCTTATTATCCTATCATGGGGAACATCCACCGGGAATTATATTATTTATTAGATCTTTAACCATCAAGTGTCGTCACATTTTCTATTTCTTCGAAATTCAATTTATCCACCTTATGTGGTTAATCCAATCATTTAAATTCTTTCGATTTCTCACTAACTCCATTAACCCATCTAGAATCCCACATTGGTATTTCTCTCCAATGATTGATAGGGATCCACCAACTTTTGCCATTTTACACATGTACTCTAAGGGGCCAAAGAAAATTTTGGGAATAGTCCTCGTAAGAATTTAAGCTTTTGGAAATTTTTCTTGGACGAACATATTCGTTAAGATAGGTTTGAATGAAATTTTTTTTAAACCAACTGAAAATCAAACTTTCTTGGATAAAACAATTTTTGAGGAGGAAGTTTCAGATTTAATCCTTGGGTTTTAGGTCCAAAGGTAGGGTTTTCAAAAAGGAGCTTACAAGAGGAGTCCCGACTTTCATCATTTTAATTTCCAGGTGAGAAGCTTTAGAACTTTTACAAATGGACAGGGCAGCATATAGATGAGAGGGAACCATCTAGGAGAGATAAGAATGAGGAATAGTACCTACATTTTGTAAATAGATTTTTAAGAAATAATTCTAGTTATGAAACTAACGGCCATGCTAACTAGGGTCACGACCTGCAGTCGATATGCTCTGATACCAGCTCTGTAGGACCCGGATTTTTAATCCAGAATCCTCTGTGATGCCACTGCACTATTCCTTAGATCAGTAGATAGTGCTCACAGTTACAGTACTGAACATCAAGATACATATCTAGCGGAAGTATAAATATAATAAGATACTTACACAAGGGCCGACTAGGCCGAAGACAATGAAAGCAACAGCGGAAAACGAAGCACACTAGTGAGACCCACAGAACATGCCCACAGGCAGCCGACTGGGGATTCGCGACATAGTTCTTGACCTTCTTAATCCCTTCATCATCATGGCCTTGCGTATTGCTGAAGAGTAGCGATCCGACCCCGTGCTCAGCGAGCCAATACACAGAATGAAAGTAGATAGTATGAATGGCTTGACAAAGGATAGGCTCAGGCTATTTTATTTGCCGAAAACTGCATTTTAAAAGACTTAAGAATAAATATAAGAAATTCCTAGACTTAGGCCCTTGAACAAAATTTCATAATACTTTTGAGTAAATGATTTTATAGAATAAGTACAGATCTCATCCATTAACCAAGTTGATTGTATCATAAACCAATTTTCAATGTTATAGCCGGTTAATTTACCACTAGGACGACGCCCAGGACAACTCAAACCAGGACATTCCTTCGTCCTCCATTTTCCCATTCCAGACCCAACCATATAAATCCTTTTGAAATAGAACTATATCGAAGTTAAGTTCCCATGTCCGCCCTTGACCGTGGGCACGGCTGTTCGAACAATTTTGACTCTGTAGAATTTGTACACTTTCACCACAAGAGACAATCAACTCGTTGCCCCGCATGATTCCTTAGTCATGCAGTTGAGCAGATCATCACAGTAACCTTTCAAAACTACCTGGCCTCGGGATCTCATCTCACCCGATGGAAAACAGCCCACTTGCGGTGGGTTCCATACGTTGCGCGGGATGTTAATCACTATTTTACTAGCGCCTCGAGCTTCCTTCCCCATACGCTAGTAAAATAAGAGAAACAAGTCACCCACCACTGGTGTCCCTGCAGCCCCTCCTTGCCATGGCCTTCTCTCCCTCTATTTGTGAGATGAATCCGAAGTTTGGTAGGACTTACTTCGCCAAGTTGCACTTTGCAGACTTGTGGTTGTACTGTTTTACGTTGGGAGGTCATGATCCGATTCGGTCCTTGATCATCTGGACGGTTCTACCACAAACCCCACTCTCGTGCACCCGGTGCACCACACCCCCGAACTATCCGCCCAGATGTATTAGCAATTTTAGAGATTTTTGGGGGCATAAAATAATTATCAAGACATACCCAACCGTTCTCTACCACAATTCTTTCCCAAAACTTGCTCTTTTGCATTTACATATTACATTGGGGTATTCTTGACTTCCCTGACAACTAAGCAGTTCTAAGCCCTATGACATAAACATGCTACTCCTTTTTGGAAACAACTACATCTAAAACTTTTACCAGGGTTAACAAGGTTCACAAAATAATATACCGGCAAGTTATAATAGTGGCAACCATTAAATGGGACAACTAACTAGAGTGGTAAAACAACATATCATAGCACATAAAATAATGGCATGCACTTGATAATTTAAATCTAAGTAATTTGCAAAGATGGGTATTCAAACATGATCAAAGTATTGACTCTTTGGCGCGTTTACATGGTCTTGAGCTTATTCACGCTTTTCGTTTGTTGATCCTATGCTTCTGGTCTTCTCCGACTTCTGGTTCTTCGTATCGTCGAATCCGTATATTCTCCAAGATTCCAGTCTCTAATTACACGCTAAACAATGGAATGCAAATAATTCAAGAAGATCCAAGAGAATCCAAATAAAAATCAATTTGACTTCATTATAAGATAAAGGGTGACTTTTGGGTAGTATTGATCGGGCACGGAGAATTGACAGAATCAATGGGATTGGAACGGAGGGATAAATGGCGAAAGGAAGAAGAAATATCATGGCGGAAGGAATATTTGCCGGAATAAAAGATTGGCAGGTATAGCCGACCGCAGAATATCACGGCTCAACCCACTTTATTTATTAATCTTCTTTTTATAATTTTATATTTATTAAGGAAGTTCCATGAGATAGGGTAGATATATGAATTTGACTTAACAATATTTTGTCATGGTTAGCATTTACGAATTAAGGCATGTGTTACATATATAAGGTACACGATTATTGTGATTTACCAATTCAGTCTTATAGTGTATATTTCTAGTAATTGAAAACGTATTATTTTAGTTTGCTCTAACATTAACTTGATTATTACGGTGTAGGTTAGTAGGATTATTTTTGACTATTAACGACCCATGGGTCCTTTTTAACAAGCGTATGAAGTTACACTTTGATATGATGATAGTTTATGATGCCTAGAGAACTGAGGGTCATTGATGCTTTTATACATATATTTGCATTTATTATCTTTCACAATCTTTAACTTTAACAGGGATCTTTTCTTATGGACCCAACTATGTAATTTAATTATCATTTTCATTCGCACAACTACATTGTAATATCATTTTCTTTTAGACCTACTCTTAATTGTAAGGCCTTATTAATTATTTGCCCTCAATAATGCATGTACACTTAGTTACGACTTTGTGACATTTAGGTGTTTCCCCAGCTACCTTTCATAATGTTTTATTTAACTTTTAGGCTACAAAACAAGTATCAATAATACATCTTTACTTTCTAGATCACTTGCCAAGCTTTATGAACACAAAACTATTTTAGTTTAGTTCTTCTAACATTATTACTTTATTAGAACCTTATTTGGTTTCCACAATTTTAGTCCTATTACTTGTCACATGTATATATATACCCATAATTATTTTGTATGCTATTATGCTCCTATTATTTACCACATGTACATACATACTTATAACTAGATTATATACCTTATATTTTTATTCGAATTTGTACTAATTGGATTGTATTAGATAGTATATATTAAAAGAGCCTTTGTGATATTTTGAATTTTTATTGCATATGTTTTTCATAATGCATAATTTAGGCATACCTTACTTTTAAAAGATAAACTAACTTGTCACACTTAAGCCCTAAGTTCTAAAGGCAATAGTTATGGTTTAAACCTCATATTCTATAATCTTTACTCATTTGCAATTCATTCCTTTATGGAATCATTTTGATTTTATATCTACATTCTTATGCTTAATATTACATGGCATACTTGGGGATAAATTCTTGGATTTTATTTAGTTACATACAAGATGACCTCTAATTGTGAGTTTATATTGGATCCCTATTCACTCAGTATTCGGAGAAGAACTCTCATAAGGGTCTAATATCTGCAAACAACAGTTATGTGCTAAGTTTATATTAATTAGCTCAACCATATTTACTGATGAAATGGTGTCTTCTTGCTATCTGGGGAGTAGTCCAAACATGATCCTACTTTAGTTAACTTTCATATGAGGGCTAGTTCATTAATCTTTGTTGTCAAGAATCTGCGCCGATCTTGTTTATTATAGTTTCACAAGTAATTTCTTACTCCTGCAATCATTCATATTCATTCACATTCTTTTGTAGGGCTGAACACACACTCATACATGTTCATGGACATGAATTCATCCTTTAGTAAAAGATATGAAGATCTGTAAGCAAAGCTTGGACCATTACCTTGCCATTTAGCCGAGAGGAAAATACAAGGGGTGGACTTCGCCGGATTGAGCAGAGGGTGAGGAGTTTGGGCGCGCGCTTGCTGCTAGGCTTCACCAACGAGGGTGGCGGGGAAGGCAGCGAAGGCCAAACAAATCCCGGAGCTTGAGGAAGCACGAGATGGTGGCGCACCGGTGGGTAGTGGCATGCGATGCGGCGGCGGCTCAAATAACCGACAGTGGCGCCAATCATGGAGCGGTGGCGCTGGTGAAGAAAGAGGGGAAGGAGGAGAGTACGAGCACCGGGGATGTAGAGGAGCTCACCGTCGGGTTGGCCGAGCTGGGAGACTCCATGGGTGGCGGCGGCGTGCACACGGGCGGCGATGGGTGACCACCGTGGCGCTCGCCGGAGGAAGGAAGGTCCGGGTGGTGAGGGGATGGCTTCGCAAGGTCATAAGGATGCTCAGTCGATTGAATTGAAGGGGCGCTCGCGGAGCATGCACGGAATGGTGGTGGCAGGCGGGCGATTTGGCGAGCCGAGCGGGAAAAGAAAAGAAGGGGCACAAGGGAGAGTGCGGGGTGGCTTTATAGCCGAGGAAGGAGGATCGTGTGGTCGCTGTGGTGACGAGGTGGAGCGAGAGCGGCTTAGCGCGGCGCGTGGGCGCGTAGGGTGGCACGTCTGAGGCGAGAGAGCGGCGGGAGGGAGCAGCAGGACAAGGGAAGTGCGGGAATCCGAGGAAGAGAGGAGGAACAAGATCCTAGGGGCGGCGGAGGAACCGGGGCGGAGGCAGCGGAGGAACCGGGCGGAGGGAACGGCGGCGGAGGAACCGGAGGAGGCGGCGCACGCTCGGAAGAGATAGAGGGAGAAGGAGAGAGACCGAGTGGTGCGGCACGAAAGGGAGGAAGAGAGGAGGCTGCCGAGTGGGCGGTCGGCAAGAAAAAGGCGCGGGGCCCAAGCGGCGATGAGGGTGAAAGGAGAAAGAGAGAGGGAAAAAGGGAGGAGAGAGTGGGGCCCGCAGGGAAGACATTAGAAAAAAATAGGGATTCTGCAAAACTAAGAGAATTTGAAGAAACTTGTATTCTTAATTTATTTATGAACTCAATTCGAATCTGGATGATAATCGCTCTTTATTCCATTCTGCGATTAATATTCTCTTAAGTAATATTTGCAATTCAGGTCATATTAAATTTCAACCCTCGATTTGAGCTTTAATAACTAAATTCACTTTTTAACTTTTAATGACAATTCTAGAATTGGTTTATACTTTGTTATTTGTTGGTTAATTTATTTTGCATCTGCTGTATTTTATTATTATATGATTTTATAATCATTATTATTATTTTATCTTTAGTGATTTCTTTTGGAGAGATATGCCCTGATATTATTTTGTATAACATAATTTTGGAGAGCTCAGTTAAAATTGCAAAGGAATTTGGAACACCAGCAAGAGGCAAATAAAAAGTTTACAATTTTGCTCAATCGAAATTTCAGGATGTTACATGCACTGACCACAATCCTTCTTGATAAACAACACCGGCGCTCCTCACGGGGATGAACTAGGTCTGACATAACCCTTGTCCAACAACTCTTAAATTTGCTTTTTCAATTCTGCTAACTCATTAGCAGGCATCCGATACGACCTCTTGGAAATCGACGAGATATCAGATACTAGCTCAATCAAAAACTCAACTTCTCTGTCAGGTGGTATTTTGGGAAGATCATCTGAAAACACATCGGGATACTCTCTGACAACTATCATACCTCTAATAAGATTCTCTTACTCTAGCAAATCATAACCTTCTCTGGCTGATTCATGCTGGTTTCAAATTTCACTTTTCTTCCATCTGAACTGGTTAAGGTAACAACTCTGCTTCTATAATCTAACACCACTTGGTGTTTCTTAAGCCAATCCATTTCCAAAATCACATCCAACCTTCGACACTGCTTGGACCTCCTCTACGATAACATGGTTCACTTGACCTCGTATGACTAATGGTGGCGCTCGATAAGCCTAGCCTGACACTTGGGGCGCTCCACATCCTAATCCTGAAACTAGGGTCCGATCTAGTGTGGCTCCCAGATTGAAACGGACTGGCGTTAGGGCTTACCTCTAAGGGCACTTGCTGGCGTAGTAACCATGCTCATGATAGTTGTAATAGGTGACTGATGCTGCAGGGTTGACATTTCTCTGTTGCTGATTTTTTGTACCAATAGGGCATGGTTCAGATTGAAACTGACAGGTGCTGGTGTGGGAGTCCAGAATCCTAACTGCTGTGGCATACAAGCTACTGGTAAGTGCTGAAACGAGCCTTCTAGGCCTGATACATTTGAGATCCTTGTTGCATCATCCTCCTCTCGCGAGACTCCTCTAGCTCACGGTGACTTTTTCAATTAGCATTACTTTATCCACCATGTTCTAAAAACTGGCATAATAATTGCCTACAACTTAAACTTTTAATCCTGGGTTAATCCTTTCTTGAACCTTTTCTGATGAGTATTATCTTTGGCAACATCCTCAGGTGCATAGTGAGCTAGCTAAGTAAACTTTTGAGATACTCACTCACTAACATGTTTCTTTGTTGCAATTCACGAAATTCTTCCTTCTTCATTTGATCACCCCATCCAAGATATGGACACAATGAAACGCAACTATGAACTCGGCCCATATGATGTTATCCTGATCCTCATGAGAGGCGTAGTAGTTCTCCCACCACCTACGGTAGCTCCCTCTAGCTGATAGGGGATGTAGTGCACTTTCTCGTGATCGATTGTCTTGGCGAGGTTCATCTTCTTCTTTACTGAATGAATCCAATCATTCACCTCCAAAGGCTTGGAAGACTGGGAATAGGTGGGCAGTCTCTTCCTCATGAACTGTATAAATTTGGATTGCTGATGAGTCGGTTGAGATGCAACTACTTTCTAATTCTATCGATTCATCATTGCATTCATGTTCTACATCATAGTGTTCATCAACTGGGTCTAGGCTGCCATGAACTGACTTAGGACTGGATCTATTCCCATTGGGGTCTTGATTTGTGGCACTGCTACTTGGGTCTTAATTAATCTGACTGTGACCAGCTGAGTTCCGGGTATCAACCATCTTTTACTACTCTCGAAAGAAGGACAAGCTGTTGAGAACCGGCTTCACAAGGCTCAAAAGGTGAGAGGAAAAGCATAGATAAGAGATAAACTCATCTAAGGGGATCTATAATGACAAACTTAGACTAAGCAAACACTTAGCCAAGAGTCTAAGGGGATCTATAATGACAAACTTAGACTAAGCAAACACTTAGCCAAGAGTCTAATAAAGAAGAAATTAAATTACTCAAAAAGTTTTGACATGACTGCAACATAATACTTTTAAGGGTAAGATTGTAGCTCACATCATAAGCAATTACAAATAAAAACCACAACATTTTATTCACACTTTCTAAACTATACAAGGGTTTAGTCTAAGGGTTCCTACTCAGGTTTTGCCAAGTAGAGCTCACTTGACTCTTCCTCCGAGTCGCTATAGAACACCCATGAGTTGCGAACTTTCATCGGTTGCTCTTCGGCTACTACTGGAATGAAGTGCTAAAAATACTCCTAACGGTTGCCTGTTATGCATCGCCTCTCCTCTGGACTTGGCAATGTGGGTGAAGGTAGAGGTAGTGGCAGCTGCAGATTAGGTTCCTCTATGTCCCCCTCCTACTCTGCTACACTGGGAGTAACTACATATTGCTCTTTGAATTTCCGAATAAGCTTGGCTATTCTGATCTTGTATAGCTTGTAGAAACATCGAACGGCCTTGTGCATTCACACTTTCTAAACTATACAAGGGTTTAGTCTAAGGGTTCCTACTCAGGTTTTGCCAAGTAGAGCTCACTTGACTCTTCCTCCGAGTCGCTATAGAACACCCATGAGTTGCGAACTTTCATCGGTTGCTCTTCGGCTACTACTGGAATGAAGTGCTAAAAATACTCCTAACGGTTGCCTGTTATGCATCGCCTCTCCTCTGGACTTGGCAATGTGGGTGAAGGTAGAGGTAGTGGCAGCTGCAGATTAGGTTCCTCTATGTCCCCCTCCTACTCTGCTACACCAGGAGTAACTACATATTGCTCTTTGAATTTCCGAATAAGCTTGGCTATTCTGATCTTGTATAGCTTGTAGAAACATCGAACGGCCTTGTGCACAGCTCCTGACGCAGACCACTCTCCACAAGCATCGGTGCACTTGAAACTATGGTGTAGAACTTGATTGCCAGTCCTTGTAGTGAAGTACAGTCTGATGATGCATCCAATACGTTGTCCCTTTGCTTTCTCATCCTTGGTGAAATAAACTAGGTGACCTTTTTAATCCTAGACTCCGCAACAAAACTCGAAGAAGTCCTCGTCATCCTCCAATCTGGCTGTAGAAAGTTTGAGACATCTAAGGCATTGTAAAGGAAAGAAGTCAGTTTAAGGGATTGGAAAAACAATTTTTTTTAATAAGGCAAAGAGCAAGAACCTCAAGAAAGAGGAAAGAAAATAGAGACATTACTAAATATCCAATTTAGTTAGTTGATTTAGAAAATAGATTTTGAACCTTTGCTAAGGCGACTACTCTAACTAGGGCTTCGTCCTACAATCAACCTGGCTCTGATACCACCACTATCGAGACTTGAATATTCAAATCCAGACTCTCTATATATACTGCACTAGTCTAGGATCACACTAGTATATACAGTGTAAACATAGATGAAATAACGATCATATGTACGATTAATAAAGAAACAAACTCAAATATTATTAATTATCGAGTATGATCTTATGGCCAAACTTACAAATAATAGCTTGAAGGCTTAAGAAACTAGCGTGAAAAATAGAAATAAGTACGGTAACCATTCGACATGCCCACGGGTAATTGGTAGGGAGTGAAGTTCTAATCCATGAAGTCGTTGAAGTATCCTCCTCCCGGTACCTCATGTTGATACGTCTCTTCTTCTTCAAGCGAGCAACAGAGGCATAAAGTCGTGAGTACATTGGTAGTGTCTTTGCGACTAGGCATCTTGACATGGCGGCTAGGTGGCGTGGTGATAGGTGGTAGTGCAGGGGACGTGGCATGATGATGTGTCTCATCGACATGGTAATGCCACATGGCATGGAGATCAGCTCGAGTCTTGACATGGCACCGCCGTGGCATGGTACATGGCAACCACGTGGACTCTAGGGCTAACGTGGTGGCCGACTCAAAGATGGCTAGCTCATGGGCTCATAGCACAGTCTCGCTAACATGTGGGACCCATCTGTCAGGGACACGGCTTATGTGGACTAGGTCTAAGGAGAATATGAAACATCTCCCGACATGGGTGCAGCCTGGCGTCACAGCTAACATCATTGCCACATGCACCGAGGCGGTGGCTCGCGAACCGAGGGGCGGGGCGGTGTGGTGCAATGATGCGAGCGAGGTTCAGCCGAAGTGAGAATCGGCTGAGGTGAGGCGGTGGACGGCGGCTACTCACTGGTGGCAGTGCACAGTGATGGGCGAGCGGACGACGGTGAGGTTCGAGAATGGCAGCAAGGATGAATCGGCAAAGAAGATGACAATGGCAGCTCAGACGGCTGTGAAAATGAAGGTGACGGCACTCTGCGGCGGTGGTTTGGCTTCAGCGGCGCTCGGTGAACTTTGGCGAAGGCACATAGCTGCAGGACAAGCAGCGACGGTGGAGTGTAGAGAATGAGGGCGGCGGTTGCTTTCATGGCGCGGACATCAAGTCCAACTTGGAGACGGTGGGCGACAGTGGAATTCAACACAGACACGATGGTGAGCTCTCGGGGGGAAGATGAACAGTAACTAACACCCTGAATTGATGATATGTGGTACCGGCTAAAGATTGAACGACTGAGGCATAATGCATAGATGAATAGTGCTTGGGTGCATAGATGGCTGACACGTGTCCTCTATCATGATCTAGCGGCTAAGGTGAACATGGGCCAGATAGCTGACACGTGGCTAATGGGAGATCTGACTAATGAGGGTTGGTGGGCCGAATGAACAGTAATGGGTTTGGCCTAGTACTGTTTTTAGGATTTAGAGGTCTTTTCAATTTATAGAAATAAGAGAAAATGAAAATGAGCTTTAGGAAATAGCAAATAAATCAAAAAATTCACAGAAAATTCCTTGAGATACAAGGAACCCAAATAAAATACTTTCAACAAATGTTGATATTTAATCATATTAAATCTTTTTAATTAATAAAAATATAATTTAAGTTTGTATTAAATCTAAAAAATCTAAATGATGAATTTTTAATAGTTTCAAATAAACTCTGAAAATTAGAATGCTACATACTACCACCACTTGCCACCACATGATGATCCCCATCCCCTAGCTCTCTACCTCTCAGCTTCAATGCCCAAAACGTCCAAGCAATTTGCGCAAGCAAACCCCACCCGACTCCGAAAAAATCTCACCAAAAAATCATCTGAGAACCCTTCTCCCAAATCCACCGCATGCCTAGGTGAATTTGTCATCGCTCAACGCAACTCACCGATCCACATAGCCATCACCTTCCCCCTACTCTCTACCTCTCAGGTTGAATCCTCCAGCACCCAACCATCTTCACACATGCAAAATCATCTGCAAAATTCCCCCAAATAAATCACCACAACCCCCAAAAATTCCACTACTTACTTGTGTGTATCCGTCGCAGCTCATCTCAACACAATGATCCCCACTGTCACCACCTCTCAGTATTGTCTACCTCTCTACTCCCCTCTAATACCCTTGGATTACACCTCTAAAGTGAACCCCAACTTGACAAACCCTAGGTATTGAACAACAAAAAGCAAGAGAAGAGAGAAGCATTTGAGGAGAGACAAGATTGGAGATATAGAAGATTGGAATTGAGAAAGCATGTAGTGACCTGCTGTGTGTGTTCGCGTTAGACAGGGAAAGGGGAAAGTGAAGAAGAAGGGGAGAGGTAGGGGCCCACAACTGCTACTTTTCCTTGTCTTATTGCCCCTGTAGCACCCGATGAGGACAAATATCCATTCAATGGATGTGCATAGAGGTAGGAGACAGGCCATGTTTTTTGGGTCAGTCTGAGGCCCAACTGGCCCGGCACAACCCAAGCATGACAAGGGTACGCCACGTGGTGGGCCATGCAGCATAGCCCGAATGGTGGGCCAGGCCTGGCCTAGAAAGTCGGCCCGCTGGGCGGCATGGCAAGGCCCAACAAATCATACTATGCTTGGGTTGGCCCAGCACGGGGAGCACGATGGGCACATCGGTGCTGTCGGCCGCCTCGGCCTCGACCTCTCGCCTCCCGTCGCCCTCCCATCACCATCCCATAGATTCAACCCCCACAAGCCATCACACATCACAGAGCAGAGAGAGAGGAAGTAGAGGGAAAGGAGTATACCATGCCAAGCGGAGGAAACGTCGGCCGTTAGTCCCGTGTCCTGCTTCACCACTCACTAGCTTGTCGCCTCCCGAGGCTCCTACCTCGGCCTCGGCGTGGCCTCCCTCCTCAGAGCCGCACCACCACCCGCGTCGGTCCACCTTGATGCCACTCCGCCTCCCAAGCCACTCGCCCTCCCACCTTAGTGCTGCTTCGCATCCCACACTGCTTGCCCTCCCGCACCCCCCCTCCTCGGCAGTGCTCCGCCTCCCGCCTACAGCACACGAGGAGCGAGAAGAGGATCGGGGAGCCCCGCAGCGCTGAGCACCGGCGGCATGATGGGAGGGAGCGCCGACCACCTAGAGCCCCAGATTGGGAGGAGAGGGAGGCGGCGGTCGAGAGAGGAGAGGGAGGTGGCTAGGAGAGGAGGGGGAGCCGCCACGCCAGGGTGAGGGAAGGGGGAGAGGATGGAGGCCGGGAGAGGGAGATGCTCTGTCGCACCGGGGTGGGGGAAGGGAAGGGGAGGGAGGATGGGCCACGCGGGGGAGGAGGGGGTGTCGGGGTGGGTCCATAGGGGGAGGGAGGCGAGACGCGACCAAAGGAGGGAGGAGGGAGGCTGCTAGGAGGCCGGGAGGGGAGAGGAGATTAGGGAGGGAAGGGGTTGGGGAGCAAGAGGAGTCGGGGGAGGGGAGCTAGGAAGGGTGGACAAAGGGATCGAGTGAGGGAAGGTCGGGGAAGGGGAGGCTGGGACCGGGACGGATCGGGGGAGTAGAAGTTGTGGAGTGGGGAGGGTGGAGGCAATGGAGCAAGTGAGCAACCAAGGGAGGTGAGGCTGGGAGGCCAGAGGGAGAAGAATCAGAAGATTAGGAGCGATCGAGCAAGGCCGAATGGGGTGTCAGTAGAAAAATGTGTTGGGACTTGAGACTAAGTGAATGTGATGTCTGAGTTGAGAGATATGATTGACAACGGTCGAATAATGTTCATATTAATGTTCGGGATATGCAACGGCCGAATAACATTTGGACTTTTTGTGATGCTTATAAATTAACTTTATTTCTCATTCCTTCACAACTCATAATCTATCCAATCTCTTATTTCTTCAACATCCCTCTACACTCTCTATTTTTCAACATCCCTTTATACTCACCAATACCTATTTCTTTAACATCCCTCTACAACCTATTTCTTCAATATCTCTTTACTACACTCCCCATTTATTTACCATTAATCCACTATGCTACCAAGGAGTTAGAGTGCCAAGGAGTTTCTGAGTGATACGCAAAGGAGTCGAAGCACAAAAAGGGCAGCAGGGTGACTTAGTGTAAGCTCCCATCGTCGCTCCCCTAATCCTCCTCTGGCTCCAGCTCTAGCTCCCGTTGATGCTCATCAGCTCTCACCAAGCATAGGAGACTACGGCATGGATGACCATCATATGGATGGTACAGAGGCTATGAAGAGTACCAGGGTGGTCCGGAGGCAATGGGGACTCCAGAGTTCTCTCGCCCGTCTATAGATGATAACATTGGTGGGTTTGGACGAAAGGGCGAATTATTGAAAACACATAACCTAGAGCCAGAAATTCCGAGATAGTGAAATGGTAGAGATCGCAACATGTAATTATTGCAATGCTAAATTAACTACTTATACAGCTGTAGAGATATGGCACTTGAATCAGCACTACAAAGCATGCTTACGTAAGATGGCAGACAAAGCCGATGGAGAGGAGGCAGAGTACTACGAAGCCAATAGAAAAGAGCAAAAAAAATTCGGTCTTGACATGAAGGTAAGGTGAAACTCAATATATATCATGTTAAAGAAGTTACAAGGGTACAAATATGTTATATCCATTTTTCTCAATGCTAACTCCCAAAATAATGAATTGGTAGTTACTAATTCTGATTGGCAGATTGCTAGTTATTTTCGAGAGTTTTTATGATCTTTTTATAAAACAACAAATGTTTTATCTAATGTTTATTATCCTACCTCTTACTTAGTTGTAGAATTTATTTGGTTAATTGCAGACAAAATTGCCAAATCTACGAAGAATCCCTTGGTCATGTCGTCGTAGCAATAGAGGAAAAATTACTAAATATTTTGGTTCTATTTCACATTTGTGCTACTTTGCTATCATTTTTGATGCTACAAAAAAGTTGACAGGTTTACAGGTTGGCATGGAGGGAATGGGTGAATGCCTTAGTCTTGATTATTCGGAACCTTTCGCATATGTCCAAGAGGAGCTTTTTCGTGTTTTTCTTCTATAGCATAACAAGTTTGGCAGCAGCACATGATCGGAGGCCTCACAGTAGATGCAACAAGGAAGAACAAGCTTAACGTCACACTTATTGAAGAAACTAAAGGGCAAGTCTACTTCTTCGTCCTCTCAGTCTCAGGTGGCCTCCAATTGAAATTTTGTCTCGAAGCTGAACCACTACTTGAAATATGATTTTGCAAATATTGATTCTGATCTTACTGGTGGAGGCAAGATAGACTTGCTCGAGTGGTAGAAGAACAAGCAGATATTTCCTATGCTGTCACATTTCGCATGGGATATTCTCCTAGTACCGGTGTCAACCGTCTCTTCAGAAGCGACGTTCAGTATGGTAGAAAGAATAATCGAAGAAAGGAGATTATCCCTCATGTCCAGGATAGTGGAGGCAATCATATGTGCCAAAGACTAGGAATTAACTAAAGACCGGCAACAGTATCAACTAAAGGATCCTGAAATTGTGCAGTCCTACGCTGACCTCGAACGCATAAACGACCTAGACATTGATGAGTAGATACTATGTACGCATGTTGTTATAGTTAGCATGTATATATATATATATATTGTTATTATACTCTTTTTCTTACTCGGATAACCCCACTCTGGGGTGTAAAGTTTTTAACAAGGCAGTAACATTGTATTTTAAAATATCAAAGAAATTTTACTTTTTCTCAAAATATTTACATCATTGCGTGCCATATTTTTATACAACTAATTCAATTTTTACTAGTTTTTAACGAAGCGGGTACAAGAGAAAGGAGCATGGCGGTCATCATCACCATTGTCGCCGCCGCCTTCGTCGTGTATAGTTACTTTGGATTGGACTTAGGCTGGCACGACACAAACACCAGCATGATGAGCTTTAGGCCGTGCTTGGGTCTAACCGGGGGCGAGGCGAGCCGGCACGGCATGGTATGACACGAAACAATCTGAAGCACAGTGGACTCTGGCTGTGCTGGCATGACCAACTCTCAGCTCTAGTTTTGCATGTCATGCGTTTAATAACTCAATCGGGCTCTTGTGCGGAAACAGGCTTTTCCGATGTAACAATCATGCTCTTTGTTTTTCTTGTCATAGTCAGATTTGTACACTAGACTGAAGTTGGAAAAAGAAGATAGCATCAGGAAAACGTGCGGTCCAAACCAAACAATGACATCGACTTCTGTCTATATAAACTCACTGTACTTCCACATCCGTGGTAGCAATTGAGCCTCAAACAAATTGCAATACAGTTTTTGTAATCTGGCAGACGATGGCCAGTCGTTTCCCCCTAGTTCTAGAAGCAGTGGCAGTGTTCTTGGCATTGACGTGCCGGCTCTGGCAATCGGCGGCGGCGAGTGGCCATGCCGCCGACCGCGTAGTCCGGCTGCCCGGACAGCCGGCCGTGGACTTCGCCATGTACTCCGGGTACATCACGGTCGACGAGCGCGCCGGACGGGCATTGTTCTATTTGCTACAAGAGGCGCCCGCGGAGGCCCAGCCAGCGCCGCTCGTGCTGTGGCTGAACGGCGGGCCCGGTTGCTCCTCCGTCGCGTACGGCGCGTCCGAGGAGCTCGGCGCTTTCCACATCCGGCCGGACGGCGCGACCCTCTTCTTGAACGAGTATCGGTGGAACAAAGGTAGCCTTCCCTTGATCAGAGCGCTTTGTCTCGTTAAGATTTTCCGAAGTGGAGACTGAATTCTGAATGGCTGCAGCGGCTAATATCCTGTTCTTGGACTCGCCGGCCGGCGTCGGGTTCTCGTACACCAACACCAGCTCCGACCTCTACACTTGTGGCGACAACAGAACAGGTTACGTACTTAGCAGCTGTTTCATCACATACTTGACACTGTCTTGGTTGGATTCTGCTCCATGGCTTCAACGGTATGCGAAATCTTTGCAGCTCATGATTCCTACACTTTCCTGGTGAACTGGTTCGAGAGGTTCCCGCACTACAAGTACCGCGATTTCTACATCGCTGGGGAAAGCTACGCAGGCATTTGGCCTTCGCCTTCTCTGCTTAATTTACTCTGTTTCTTGTGCTGAATTCCCCCTTCTCTTGTGATAATGTGGTAAGTAAAACTCCAGGGCACTATGTCCCGGAGTTATCCCAGGTTGTCTACCGGAACAACAAAGGCGTAGAGAAGCCCGTCATCAACTTCAAAGGCTTCATGGTACGACCAAAGCGCTAGGTTTCTTTATCTCATTGCGAGCATGTAATGTCTAGCGCAAATACATCTGACGATCACCATGACATGAAAGCCTGAAACCTTTTCTAGGTCGGGAACGCATTGATTGACGACTACCATGATTACGTTGGCATGTTCGAGTCGTGGTGGAACCACGGGCTGATCTCCGACGACACGTACCGCCTCCTCAATGCGTCGTGCGTGGACGACTCGCTCTTGCACCCGTCGCCGATGTGCGTCGCCGCGCTCAACACCTCCACGGCAGAGCAGGGCGACATCGACATGTATAGCATCTACACGCCCACCTGCAACGAGACAGCCACGAACCGAAAGCTAAAGGGACACTACGTGAGTAATATCTTCCGATTTCTTAACCATAGTTTTCAGAGTCCATTTTCAGTAAAGCAATGCTGCTTTACGAGTGAAACTCCCTATGGTCAGGTACTTTTGGTTAGGTTGGGAGAAGTTGAATGTTGCAAAGTTTGTAACGTACCCTTTGTTGCTTCTTTTCCCTCTCGCGTATGCATGTGTGGGCAGGGTTAACAATTTTGACGAAATTTCGGTGATTTTGGTCCCGAATGAAATTATTTTGTAAGACCGAAATTCAAATTCAAATCTTGAGATGAACTTCAAATATTAGAGCAAGTTTCATCTATATTTTCATCTATATCCAATATCTAGTTCATCCATACCATCTTTGATAACCTTTTTCTCAAAATTCTAAAGTTTCACTATAGTTCAAATTCAAATTATCAAAATTTGACCAAAATCTAAACCAAAATTACCGAAATTTTGGTGATTTCGCTACGCTTCGAAATTTTCCCCCAAACGAAATTGTTAACCCTGTGTGTTGGTACGTATTATGCAGCCATTGATGACCGGATCGTATGACCCGTGCACCGCAAGATACTCCACGGCGTACTACAACCGACCGGAGGTGCAGAGGGCTCTCCACGCCAACGTGACCGGCATAAACTACACATGGGCGACCTGCAGGTTTGTGTTGTGCCTACCTGAATGCGTGCATGACAAAGTACAGTAGTTTTTAGCAGAAAAAGATCGAGCTTTAGCACAGCCGAGAAGTCCCTCTTGTTGATGGTTGGCATGGCTTAAGTTTATGACATCTTTAAATGAAGCTGAAAACCTCCAAAGCAGTTGTGCCACTTTAGGTTCATGTGGTTATGCTCATTTGGCCTGATAAACGAATGGCAGTGACACCATCAACACTAACTGGGGAGATGCGCCAAGATCCATGCTTCCTATCTACAAGGAGCTTATTGCAGCTGGCCTGAGGATATGGGTCTTTAGGTCAGTTTATTGTACTTTACTTTCTTGATGTATTTCAGTATTTCTTAACTACTTAAGTAGGTTTCACAATTGCTATCTACTTTCGTAGTCTTGGGAATTATTTTCTTATGGTATTAGGATAGAGTTTATTCGTTACACAATCTCTTTTGCATTTTAGAATAAATGAATGCATAAAGAATCTATTAATTAATATTCGTCATCTTACAGACATGCGGCTATTAATGTATGTGTGATGTAGCTTAATGAGAGTATTTCCCCCTGAATTTTCAAAGATTTTGTACTCTCTCGTTATTAAGTTGGCGTCTCTAAAGTCTAAACATACATGTTAGTAAATTTTATACTTCTGGAAATCATGCAAGTTCCTGAAAGGGATACATCACCAACCAGTTTACCTTTGGATTAACAAGAGGAATTACAGATAATGCGCACGTGCATTGCTTTGACTGAATGAACCCTTCAGAAGGTCGCCGGTTGGCATTAACAAAGTTAAGATGCACATTGTATTATCTGCAAAATATTCCGCTGTTTACGAGTCATGCATTTTCGTGATCAATAGCAACCGGCTACAACTGGACCACACGACGTCTGTTCCTCAGTTCTTGTCCTCAGCTGTGACGTTGGCCAACTTGTTGTCATGCAAGTAAGATGCCCATGGGATAGTCATTTAGTGCCTAAATTTAGTGAATTATTCGCGGTTTTTGTCTCATGTAACTGAGCATTGCTGTCGATCTATCAGCTCCAGAAAGATGCCCATGGGATAGTCATTTAGTGCCTAAATTTAGTGAATTATTCGCGGTTTTCATATCATGTAACTGAGCGTTGCTGTCGATCTGTCAGCTTCACCGCCACATCTACAATTGGATTTTGGACTCTATCCTAAGTCCCATCGGATTTATTCTCGATTCCCAGGTCATAAATAGCGCTCACTACGCATCTTAGTCCACAGGCTGTCCATAAGTAAACCCTTAAATAACAATCTTATAAGTGGTATTGGACCTTCTTCCCCAAAAGACTAGTCCAGTGGATAGGAGCTCCTTAACACTTATAAATTGTGTTTTTTCTTCTCTCAACCTATAGGACTATTTTCCCAACACAAACTTTTCTCTTAATGCTAGAGAAGCCATCTATGCTAAAAACTTGACAGAATGTTCTTTTGTTTATTTCCCAGCGGAGATACGGACGCAGTAATCCCCTTGACATCCACCAGATACTCTGTCGATGCTCTGGGCCTTCCAACAACTATTAGTTGGTACCCTTGGTATGACAACAAAAAGGTGAGCCTCGTTCTCTCAACTTGCCTCTTTGTATGAGCTTCTTGCTTCTTGGACAAATCTATTTATTTAACTATTTTGATGGACATGGAAATCATACTCGCGCAACATGCAAGTATGCTCCATATATTTTCCAACTTAACTAGTGATTTACTTGTATTATGCACTTATTTTGATTTGATGCACACGGCCGGCCGGAGACTACACTGACGCATGCGACGTGCCAGAATAGATTTTGTTATCAGAAGTCACAAACTTAATTAACCAATGCCTTTTGTCTGATTGATTTGATTAGGTTGGTGGTTGGAGCCAGGTGTACAAGGGCCTGACGCTGGTGACGGTGCGAGGCGCCGGGCACGAGGTTCCCCTCCACCGCCCGCGGCAGGCGCTCATACTCTTTAAGCACTTCTTGCAGGGCAAGCCCATGCCAAGCCAGAAGACAAATGGAACCATGGCTTAATAGTTCCTTGTAATTTGGTGGTAGCCATAAGGTGAAAGCTAGCATACCATGTTAAACAACAAAAGCGAGCAATAAAAGTTCGACAACGGATAGCTACAGATTGGTTGTCCCCGGATAATTAGACGACTCATCTTGCAGACGTTAGATAATTAGACGACTCATCTTGCAGACGTTAGATGAAGCCATTTCCGGCGCCCTACAATTGGATGGCATTCGATGTGTTAAATAAGATAAATTAAACTCAGAAAATACGGAGAGCAAGAGAGACAAAGAGATGGATTCTTTTTTTTAAGTTCCTATGATTTATACACAAGGAAAGAAATACATGAGTAGATGACTCTGGTTCTAGCGACAGCAACATGAATGCCGACATTTACGGTGAAAAGTAGATTGTCGAGGACCACTGTGGATGCGCAAGGCTGGCCTAGTAAGGCTGGCCTAGTAGCGGTGTTTTTCATTGGAAGAAAACCAAAAGAGGTTTATTTGTGGCCAATTCATCTTGGTGGTGATCTCCGATGCAAGCATCGCTAATATTATATATATAAATAAGTTGGTTTAATAGGAAAACACACCACCAAAATTGTAACAGCCTAGTTTTCAGTATTAGATTACACACTTAATGGATTAAAATATATTGTAAATATTGTGATATAAGTAAATATTTAGATTTAATTTTATCATAATTAAGAACAATTAAGGCACATTTTCAACAGTATATATGATAAAAACTGCATATAAACATGTAATTCTACCATGTCAACTATACAAGAGCATATAGCCAATCCTTGAAATAAGAATACTGCTGAAATAAGCATATCAAGCATTCTAATGAAATAGTATAAATAAAACCAGTATAAAGTTCAAGTTTTAGTTTGATGTTGTTTAGTGCTCTCAGATGTAGAGTTACACAAGATATAATCTTGGCCATCTCGCTACTATGGTCTATACTCTTCACGAATTGAATATGCATAGTGAGATTCAAACTTTGAGCTCTAAAATAATTAGACAGACCTATATATATATATATATATATATATATATATATATATATATATATATATATATATATATATATATCAAAAGTATCTGAATGTAGGACAGTGAGTCACAATACAGCTAGAGCAAAGATTTAGAGCTCAAATTTGAACATTCAATTTCAGTATTAGACCATAATTATCATCACTAAGCTATTGATCCGAACCGACAATATCTCTTTGCCAATAGAAAATCTGAATCAAATGACAAAGATCAAACAGTTGAAAACTCAATCAATCAGATAAGAACTACACAAGGCAAGGCACGCAAGGAGCGTTGTCCTAAAAAACCAAGCATCTCATTTTGCCGAGCAAGAAGACGAAGGTTGATGGAGATACAATGCTAGCTTTCATACCTCGGCAGACTAAAGAGTGAAGTCGAGGGTCAGAGACACCGCACAAGACCACCAAAGTACACCCGATCGAGTGCACTCAAGAGCAACAGAGGACCACCACTGCCTTCTTCCTTTCTCGGGTAAATCCTTCAGATTTTCCCTCTCACCTCACCAGAGTCAGGGCACTCGGGAAGTCAAAGGGGAGAGCTCCAAGAGGAGATGGCACAAAAGCTACTAATTCTCTCCAAACCCGAAGACTACAAGGAAGAAGACTGAAGAGAAACAGATGCAAAATCCGAAGATGAGATGCTCACAGAGGAAGACATGGCAGCTTTAACTAGAGGAGATAGGGGGCTGTAGCGTGGTGGCTGCAAGCGACTGACTCTAAGGAGCCCGGGCCAACCAGCGCCTCTACCGCCGCCTCTCCAATCGCCGCCTCCCCACTCGCCACCCAAATTGCCTAAGACTAAGTCCAAATCTGGGTGAAGCACCGCTCGGGGAGGAAACTGGGTCTCCTCCTCCTTATCCCTTTGGCACAAGTTCGGATGGTCCGAACTTTACCTTACACAAGTTTGGACAGTCCGAACTCTCCCCTGTGCAAGTTCAGATAGTTCGAACTTTGCCTCACGCAAGTTCGGACTGTCCGAACTCTTCCGTTAAGAGAGTTTGGACGGCTCGAACTTTCCCGCACCGCGCATGTCCATGAGGGTTGCGGCCCTATCCTTCTTTTGTCCCACCGATAGATGGGACCCTCATTTTTTTATTTATCAAATTGAAAAATTACCAATTTGCCCTTAGGAGTTCAATAGTCCCTACTAATTTATCAATTTGATAAAGATGTTCATATGTCATATTTAATATACAACTGTTCGACGATGAGTACCTTGCGGGTTTGAACCTAAAGCCTAGAACAAGGACTGCGACTCTACACAGATAAAGGAGGACTTCACCTTGATTCAATGCCTTGGTGTGAGAATTTTTGCCCAAGTTACATTCTATACTAGGTGGCTTTCCCTTTCCTTCTTGGGTTGGGACGTTATGGTCATGTCTCCGTATCTAGCTCATGAGTATTTTAAGAAAGTATACCTTTAACTTTCTTTGATCGCCACCTTACAATTATACTCACGTAGGTGAATTATTTTAGGAATTCTATAGGACGATTCCTGAAGTTTACAGAAAGAATTATTGCTCAACCTTCCATACAGAAAGAGCACTACAGCTAATGGGACTTTGTTAGATGTGCTCTCTAATCTCACACATTTTGTTGTAGCTTTGCATTTGATTCATAGGATATGGAAGCTAGTTTGTAGTACATGACTCCAAATCTGGTTAGGACCTTATCCACATAATGGGATTGTGATAGAGTAGTCCTATTTTTTCCTTTTATAAGCTTGATGTTTAAGATAACATCCACTTCACTTAGATCTTTCATATTAAAATTTTGAGAGAGAAAAGACTTTGTTGTATTGATTACATCCATGTTGGTCCCAAAAAGCAATATGTCATCTACATATAGATATAGAATGATTCCTTCACCCCCACTGAACTAATAGTAGAAACATTTATCGGCTTCATTTACACAAAAGTCGACCGAGGTTGCTTTAGGCCATATAAGGATTTAATCAATCGACATACTTTCTTTTCTTACCCTTCAACCACAACTCCAACTCAACTCCAACTTTGGAGTGGTGTTATCCACACTAGGAAGAATAGAGTGTTTATCTGAACCAATATGGTCAATGACTTCATTTGGTCTCATAGAAAACACATGCTTAAAGAATGTCGCATCACGAGATTCCATCACTATATTTGTAGCGATGTCATTCACCTCGGATTTGACCACTAGAAATCTATAAGCCATGCTATTTATAGCATACCCTAGAAAGACACAATCATAGTCTTGGGACCAAACTTTCTTTTCTTCAGCAATGATACATGCACTTTTGTAAGGCATCCCTACATCCGAAGAAATGATAAGTTAGGTTTTCTCTCTTTCCAACCGTCATAGGGTGTATCCTCTTGATTGCAAGGTGGAACCCTATTCAGAATATAGTTAGTTGTGAGAACTGCTTCACCCCACCAATAGTCTAGCATACTTGAACTCTAGAGCATAGTGTTAAGCAAGTCACAAAGAGTTTAGTTCTTTCTTTCGGCTATTCCATTTGATTGAGGTGAGTATAGTGGAGTAATCTCATGAATTATTCCACTTTCTTCACAGCATTGGGAGAATTCATTTGAGGCATATTTACCTCCTTGGTCCGACCTTAACCTTTTGATTTTCTTTTCTAGCTGATTTTCAACTTCGGCTTTATAGACTTTAAAGTGTTCAAATGCTTCATCTTTCGACTTAAGTAAATAAATATAGCAATAATTATTCGCATCCTCCCATCGTGTCATTTTAGTGATTTCCAAAGGGAACACTGGAGGATTCAAAATCACTCAAAATAATTTGAGATCAGTCAATCAAAATTTTGTTTTACCCTGCCAACGTTTAAAGTTGGCACCGTCAAACATTTCCGGCTTAACAACATCAGATGAGGAAGCCATTTCTTTAATACTTGGCATTTTAGATTGTTGTAAATATTGCAGTATAAGCAAATATTTAGATTTAATTCTATCATAATTAAGAACAATTAAAACACATTTCTAGTAGTATATATATAGTAGAAAATGCATATAAACATGTAATTCTACCATGTTAACTATACAACAACATATAGCCAATCCTTATAATAAGAATACTACTGAAATAAGCATGTAAAGCATTCCTATGAAACAAAGTATAACTAAAACCAGTATAAAGCTCAAGATTTAGTTTGATATTCTTTAGTGTTCTCAGAAATAGGATTACACAAGATATAATCTTGGTCGTCCTGCTACTGTGGTCTATACTCTTCACGAATTGAATATACCAAGTGAGATTCAAACTTTGATCTCTAAAACAATTAGACAGACCTAAATTCAAATTATCAACAATATATATATATATATATATATATATATATATATATATATCTTCGGGCAGCAGACAAGACAATGGCAAGTGATCACCAAATAACACTTTAAATTAGCCAAGTAACTTGATACATACTTTTAGAATATAGAATCATGACAAGTTATGCAATAAGCCGAATCAGCTAATAGTGATGTATTATGAAAACTAGTGATCACCACATATATATATATCTCAAAAGTATCTGAATGCAGGACAGTGAGTCACAAGACAGCTAGAGCAAAGATTTAGAGCTCAAATTTGAACATTCAATTTCAGTATTAGACCAGAATTATCATCACTGAGATATTGATCCAAACCCACAATATCTCTTTGCCAATAGAAAATCCAAATCAAATGACAAAGAGCAAGCATCTAAAAACTCACAGTACAGGTGATATTCGAAATCACCAAGACGAGAACTGCACAAGGCAAGGCATGTAAGGAGTGTTGTCCCAGAAAACCAAGCACCTCACTTTGCCAAGCAAGAAGATGAAGGTTGACGAAGATACAATGCTGGCCTTCACGCTTCGGCAAACTGAAGAGTGAAGTCGAGGGTCAGAGATGCCACACAAGAACACCAAAGTACACCTAGCCGAGTGCACTCAAGAGCAAAAGAGGACCACCATTGCCTTCTTCCTTTCTCGGGTAAATCCTTCGAATTTTCCCTCTCGCACCACCACAGTTAGGGCACTCAAGAACTCAAAGGGGAGAGATCTAAGAGAAGATGACACAAAAGCCCCTAATCCTCTTCAAACTCGAAGACTACAAGGAAGAAGACTGAAGAGAAGGAGATGCCAGATCCGAAGATGAGATGCTCACAGAGGAAGAGATGACGGCTTTAAATAGAGGAGGCAGAGGGCTGTGGCATGGTGGCTACGAGCGGCCGACTTCGAGGAGCCCGGGCCAGTCTGTGCCTCCGCCGTCACCTCTCCAATCGCCGCCTCCCCACTCACCGCCCAAATCGCTCGAGAGTAAGTCCAAATCTGGGTGAAGCGCCGCTCAGGGAGGAGACTGGGTTTCCACCTCCTTATCCCTTTGGCACAAGTTTGAATGGTCTGAACTTGCCTCGCGCAAGTTCGAACAGTCCGAACTTTGCCTCGCATAAGTTTGAATGGTCCGAACTCTCCCATGCGCAAGTTTAGATGGTCTGAACTCTCCCGCTACGAGAGTTCGGACTGTCTGAACTCTCCTGCACCGCACACGTCTGTGAGGGCTTTGGCCCTATCCTTCTTTTGTACCACTGATAGGTGGGACCCTCTCCCACACCGCACACGTCCGTGAGGGCTTTGGTTCTATCCTTCTTTTATACCACCGACAGGTTAGACCCTCATTTTTATTTATCAAATTGAGAAATTATCAATTTACCCTTAGCAATCCAATAGAACAAACCTATTCGGATTGGATCTATTCTAACTTAGTACGGATTACGATCCACTAGATGTCATCCCATGCACTGCATTGTGCTAGAAATTTTGGAAACATAATTATTAATTTGATATGATTTCGTATGTCCATCATGTATTATTAAGAAAATATTGTCATATAACTCTATTTTTCTTATTTTCCCAAAGGTATTCAGCATGCAATTTATGTCATTTAGTCAATCTCTAATTTGAACATGGTGACCGCTATTTCTTTTTTTAATCTCTAATTTTTCTTTTTTCTAATTTTGTCAATGTCTTTTACTCTTGTTAATATGATATTTTGTGACATATATTCCAATTAGTGTGGAAATTTCCCATCTTATATTTTCCTTATATTTATTTGAAATTTTTGGAATAGTTTTCATTAATTAGTATGTAATATCTTTCTCTGAGAGGGGTTACTACCTAATACTATATCAGAGCCCACAATTCCGAATGTACTTCATTTTGGACATTGACAAAATCTTTCAAATGTATTGTTGAGGAACCCTCGCTGGCGACCAGTCTGAGCAATTCCTCTGCTTAGAACAAGAACGAATCAACCACAGAAGACAGAATAATAGATTGAACACACAGAGAGGTAGAGAGAACTCCTGGTCTTTCTTTATTGCTTCAATTCAATGGGGTACAAAATCAGCCATATGGCTCTCTATTTATAGGGGGTGGGATGAGGTGCCTAATATGGATAGAGACTCGTTTAAATGGAAAGAATCCGTTTAAACGGAAACCCTTATCCCTGGTTTCCTAATACTCCCCCTTGGGCACTCATCCGACATACTCATGCCTCGTTAAAACTCCATAAAAACCCAGTGGGAAAAATTTGGAGAAAGAGTACATGATGCATGTTATGCTGTGATTGCACGGATTGCCTCATTAAAAACCTTGGTCGAGAAACTTCAGGAAAACTCGTCAAGGGAAAAAGAGTACAATTCACTCAACTTCATTCAGCCTTCAGGACTTTTATTCTTTGGGTACTTGATCTTCAGGATCAAGATTCACTAACGGGCTTGAGAAAATTCTCCCCCAGGATTCTGCACTTCTCTAAGTCTCATCATACCAATCCCTCGCACGCACCTTTCAAAGCTAGATGCGGGGAGAGACTTTGTGAATAAATCTACTAGATTTTCACAAGACTTAGTATGCAGTACTCTAATCTCGTCCATCTTTTGCAATTCATGAGCATAGAAGAACTTGGGGTTGATATGCTTTGTGAGATGACTCTTCACATAACCCGTTTGTACTTGTGCAACGCAAGCGGCATTATCTTCATAGATAATTGTGGGGGTTTGCACAATGTTCATCCCACATGACTGCTGGATATGGTGAACCATTCAGCGTAGCCAAGCGCATTCACGTGCGGCTTCATACAGCGCTATTATTTCTGAGTGGTTCGTCGAGGTAGCTACTAGGCTTTGCTTAGACGATTTCCAGGAAATTGTAGTTCCACCACACAGGAATACATAGCCTGTTTGTGACTTTGCGGTATGCGGGTCAGACAGGTACCCAGCATCTGCATGGCCAATCAAGTTCAGATCTTGATTCTTTCTGTAGAACAATCCAAGGTCCTTGCTTCCTTGGAGATATCGGAAGATTTCCTTTATGCCCTGCCAATGCCTTTTGGTGGGCTCTGCACTATACCTTGCTAACAGATTCACGGCAAAGGCAATATCCGGTCTAGTGCAGTTTGCTAAGTACATGAGTGCTCTAACTGCACTCAAGTATGGGAATTCCGGTCCCAGGACTTCCTCCCCCTCTTCCCTAGGTCGGAAAGGATCTTTTCTTCAGTAAAGATCTCCGATCATCGGTACTTTGATGGGAATGCTTTCTCAAAGTCGAATCTTTCTAGCACCTTCCGGGTGTAGGTCGACCGATGTACCAAGACTCCTCCAGGACATGCTCAAGCCGCAGCCTAAGCGAACTTGGTCTTGCCTAAATCTTTCATTTCAAACTCGACTTCAAGTAGGAGCTTGCTTCTTTTATATCTTCCATCGTCCCGATGATATTCGGATCATCTACATACACCGAGATTATACGTAATCCATTACGAGATCGCCGTATAAATACACAAGGACAGTCTTCATTGTTCGTGTAGCCTTTCTTGCAGAGAAAGTCGCTTAAGCGATTATACCACATTCGCGATTGCTTCACCATACAGGATTTTCTAAGCTTCACACTCATGCAGATTTCTATTTGCTCTGTCTTGGTTCGGGAGAGGAATTCCTTCAGGGACTTTCATATAAATCTCCGAATCCAAGTTACCATAAAGGTATGCAGTTACAACATCTATCAGTTTCATTTCTAAATTCAAGTTCACTGCCATTGAGATCAAGTATCTAAAGGTAATTCCACTCATGACCGGGGAGTAGGTTTCTTCATAATCAACTCTAGGACGTTGAGTGAAACCTTGTGCTACCAGTCTTGCTTTGTATCTCACTACTTCGTTTCTTTCATTTCTCTTTCGAACAAATACCCACTTGTGCCCTACGGGGTGCACATGGGGAGGAGTGCGGCATACGGGCCCAAACACTTCTCTTTTGTTCAGAGATAGCAATTCGGTTGCTATTGCCTTCTTCCAATCTTCCCAATCTGATCTTTTCTTACATTCAGTGAGCGATGCAGGCTCGGGATCAAGATTAATGATTGTGGCAATTTTCTTTGCGAAGTAGATATCGACATTGGTTGTTGTCCTGTTCAGGGACTCTCCCGTGTGCACATAATTTATAGCTATTTCTTCATGAGTTGCTTCTTCTGGAGCTTCATCTTGTGCATCGCTTCTTTCCATTGCGGTGGCAAGTCCCTTTAGTTTTTCGGCTCTGATGTGTGCGCACACATCCATGTCGATGGGGATATTCAGATCCGGTATGTCCTTTTCAACAGGTGTCATACTTGTGCCAGGTCTCAACTGGCTCCCCTTCTCATTCTGGGGGACTTCGGTGATCGGCTGTGATAAGTCCTTCTTATCCTTTTTCGCCAGGCGTCCCCGGTTACTTTGGATTTGAGGTGCCGGAGTTCTCGTCCTTTTATTCTGAGGCCTTTGGACGGGATTAGGGATACCTTTAATTTTCTTTGGTATTTCAACCCTCTCCGGTGCATTGCGTGCAGGCACATGCGACTTAGTCACGCTCTTCAAATCACTAAAGTAATCAGGTAGTTGATTTGCTAATGCTTGCAAATCGATGATCTTCTGGACCTCTTTTTCAGTTTCACTAGTGCGCGGGTCATGTGCAGGAATTCCCGTGGCTTCCCACGTAATTTCCCGACATTTTTCATCAACGGGTTGATTTCCTCCCCCTAATGTCGGAAAATTATCCTCATCAAAAATGCAGTCAGCGAAGCAGGCAGTATGCAAATCTCCCGACATGAGTTCCAAATACGATTATGGATGCGCCTCATAACCAACGATATCCCGCCTTACGGAGAGGGCCCATTGCAGTTCGCTGCGGAGGGGGTATAGGTACATAAACCTTGCATCCAAACCTCCTGAGATGAGAAATTTTTTGTGGTGACTCTTGCGCTAGTTGCATAGGTGAATGGATGTTGTAGGCCGAGAGTCTAAAGTTGATGAGATTTGCTGCATGTAAGACTGCGTGTCCCCAACATGTAGCTGGCAAATTACAATTCTGCAAAAGTGGTCGGGCAATAAATTTAATTCTCTTGATCAATGCCTCTGCCAAACCATTCTGGGTATGGACATGCGGTACCGAATGCTCAACTGCAATCCCCATCGCCATGCAATAATCATCAAATACCTTTGAAGTAAATTCTCCGGCATTGTCCATTCTAATGGACTTGATGCGATGATCAGAGAACACATTTCTGATGCGAATGATCTGCGAGATCAATTTGGCGAAAGCATGGTTTCTTGTGGATAATAAACCCACATATGACCACTTTGAGGAAGCATCAATGAGCACCATGAAATACCTAAATGGCCCTGAGATAGGCTGAATAGGACCGCAAATGTCTCTCTGGATGCGTTCCAGGAATGCAGGGACTTCATCCTTCACTTTCAGAGTGGAGGGTCTAATAATTAATTTCCCGGTGGCACATGCAGGGCACATAAAATCTTCATGATTCGGAAAATTCTTCACATTAATATTATGCCCGTGAGAATTGTTAATTATATTTCTCATCATCCTAAGACCTGGGTGGCCTAATCTGTCATGCCAGAGACAGAATAGTTCAGAGCTTCTGAATACTGTCTTCAGGACAGTGTACGGTGTAGGCGTCTTAATGTTGGTATAATATAGCCACACGTGTTCATGCCATTATAAACTGAATAAATGAATGAATTATTCCAAAATCATCCAACCATTACGAGAAGACAAAACTAAAGTACCATCCATGCAATGCTAACTTGTCCATTTAACACAAACGAAATGACAATTAACGTCTAATGCATTCTGTGCATTTAGACGGAGTCAGCTGGAAAATTATCAACTTCTTCGGCTATCTTTTCCGGAGTGACCTTCTCTTCCAGAGAAATTATGACGGTGGCTACCTCTAGGTTGTAAGGGGGTGCTGCTGCCGGAATGAACTCAACCTCCATCAAGTCAGGCAGCTGCTCAAGATGCTCCCCCTCAACTGCTGCAAAGTGAGCTTCAGGCTGCCCTTTGGCATATACTCATTCTTGAGAGTAATGCAGAGATGGTGCCTGAGAAAATGAAGTGCCTGATCATTCTCCTCAGGTGTGGGTTTGGCGTCATTCAGTTCGCCAAGCCTAATAGCCACACGGAGCTTCTTGGCTTCTTTTCTTTTCCATGCTGGGCAAGCTCCTCGAACTCCCGGTTCGTGATGCCAGTCATTTACATGTGTATGAATGGATGGAATAAGTTTACTTCAGGTAAACATGCATGGAATAATTTACTGCGGGTAAATAAATGGTACAATAGATTCTCATAATGTTTCACAGAAAATTTTACGTATTTTCCACAATTTTACTGCTAATTTCAGTGATTAAAAGTAATTGAAACAATTACAATTAATCAAAACAGTAAATTAATACAAAAAATACATAAAATAATAAATAGCATAAATAAATAAGCTTCAAATGCTAAAATAATGCAAAATTCGGATTCCTGAGACCCTTTTATGCTAGAAAATAAATTTTCAGCAAATTCTGCAATTCCAGGAGTTTTACGCTAATTTTCAGTTCAGAGAAAATTTTTGCGTAATTTTCAGATTTTTCGAGGTATTTTCCTCAAATTACCGCCCCCCCCGTTTTTTTTCTTCTGCCCGGCCCACTTCTTTCGGCCTGCCACCGGCCCAACTCCCGGCCGGCCCACCCCAGGCAAGCTCCAAGTGGCGAGTAGGGTTTCCTCAACCCCAACACTCAAGTGGCGGCGGCGGGCAGCCGCATGTGGGCGGCGGCGCGTGCAAGTGGAGGCGGCCGCATGCGGCGCGCGCGACGAGCGACGTGGCGGGAGCGGCAGCAGCCGGCGATCCGGCTCGGTCAGGTGCGGGCAGCGCTCATCAGCGGGCCGGCGCAAGGCGGCAAGCCGGGGTGGCCATGCAGGGCCGGGCTGGCAGGGTGACGGCCATGCGGGGCCGAGCAGGCGGTGGCGCGCCATGCGGGGCGGACGACGAGGCGGCCGCCGCACCGTCGCGAGGCGATGGCGACGCCGCAGGTGGAGGGCCAAGTGGCGGGCAGCGCCGTTCGGTATAGGGGTGGCGGTCCCAACCTGGCGCATCAGGCGGAGGCTTCCGGTCGACGTGGCGGCGGTCCGGGTGCAGGGACCGAGGCGGCCAGCCTGCGGCGCCGTGCGGGGCCCGTGCGCGTGCGCGTGGCGGAGCGACCGAGGTCGGTAGCTGCGCCTTGCATGGTGCGAGCCGAGAGCGCGCGGCAGCGAGCAGCGCGCGCGCGGGCGCGAAGCCGAGGAGCCGACGGCGCGCGCGGCGTCGCGGGCACGGAGCCGAGCGCGCCGGCGCCGCCATGCAGGCGGCGGCGCCTCGTGTGGGAGGCGGCGAAGCCAAGGTGACGCGCATGCGGGCACGTTTACGGGCGATGAAGCCGAGGCATCGGCGTTGGCGGCCGCGCGTGCAGGCGCGGGCGGAGGAGCCGAGGCCAGCGTTGGCTCCTTCGGTGCGGTGGCACATCTCGTGCGGGAGATGGCGACGGCGTCGCGCGTGCGGGCGCGGGCGGAGGAGGCCGGCGGCGGCGCGCCATGCGGTGGCTTCGGGCTGACCTTCCTTGGGCAGCGCACGCGTGCGGGCGCGGCGACGGTGGCTCCTCATGCGGGAGGCGGCGGCCAGTGGCGTGCGGCAGCGCCCGTTTTTTTTTTTGTTTTTCAATGATCGAACAGAGAAAGAAAACGATGCAAAATTTTCGTTTTCCATCAACGATGCAATCAACATCTACCCCGTTTCGTAATCTACCGATCGACATTGTGCCGGCGACTTCAGGTCTGCTCGCGGTAGATTAGGGCGGATTTGCATCATTTTCTATAGTGCAATCAACATCTACCCCGTTTCGCAATCTACCGATCGACATTGTGCCGGCGACTTCAAGTCTGCTCACGGTAGATTAGGGCGATTTGCACCGTAGAAAAAACCAATCTAGAACGCGAAGAAAAAGCAAATTCAAAGCGGTCTAGAAAACCAATCTATTAAGTGCTTCGATGATTACCTTCGTTCACCGGAGCGATTCGTGCTGATAACGTGTTGAGGAACCCTCGCTGGCGACCAGTCCGAGCAATTCCTCTGCTTAGAACAAGAACGAATCAACCACAGAAGACAGAATAATAGATTGAACACACAGAGAGAGGTAGAGAGAACTCTTGATCTTTCTTTATTGCTTCAATTCAATGTGGTACAAAATCAGCCATATGACTCTCTATTTATAGGGGGTGGGATGAGGTGCTCAATATGGATAGGGACTCGTTTAAACGGAAAGAATCCGTTTAAACGGAAACCCTTATCCCTGGTTTCCTAATATGTATTACTTTTACCACTCATCTCCGGTCAATGGCAATGAGCCATAGAAGTCATGAGATGGCTATATATGGCAACACTTAATCCAAGCCGTAGATTCCACATGCAAAAATTAGATCGGCAAGATGTTTTCTTGTTTATCAATAATGCAATTTCTAGAATTTTTTTCCCTTTATAACGCTAGGCTTAACAAAAGCTCAAACACTATGAATCTATACATAGTCAAAGCGATATACTACATATATACCAACAGAAAAATTAGTCAGTAACCCATACATTTGTGTAAAAATTAGTCGGTAACCCGTACACTCACATCTCCATCATGTATTATTGAGAAAAATATTATCATATAACTCTGTTTTTCATATTTTTGCAAAGGTATGCAGCATGCAATTTATGCCATTTTGTCAATCTCTAATGTGAACACAGTGAATGCTATTTCTTTTTTAATTGATAGCGAGATGCTTCCAAGTTTTCTGTTGTCTAATTTTTCAATGTCTATTTTACTCTTGTTAATACATGATGAAAACAAACTCCATTATTTATTTGTCACTGATCAGATTTGATACTAAATCCAAACCATACATTCAAGCTTCGCACAAAATTGATGGATCAGATCTTTTCTTTTTCTCCGATTAATGTGGGAATTTATAACATTTTTTCTATTCTCCTATTAATGTGTTAATATCTTGCCTTTTAGGATTAACGTGGGGCTCATGGAGGAGCCTTCAATTAGTAAAAATAAAGAAATATTTGTATAAAAATTAGTCGGTAACCCAAACACTCACATCTCCATAATGTATTATTAAGAAAAATATTATTATATAACGCTATTTTTCTTATTTTCCCCAAAGGTATGTAGCATGCAATTATGCCACTGAGTCAATATCTAATTTGAACACAGCGACCACTATTTAATTTCTAATTGATAGGGACATGCATCCAATTTTTCTTATTTTTTTAAATTTCGTCAATGTCTAGTTTTACTCTTGTTAATACATGATAAAAACAAACTCCATTATTTATTTGTCACGATCAGATTGGATACTAAATCCAAACCGTACATTCAAACTCCGCACAAAATCAATAAATCAGATATTTTCTTTTTCTCTGATTAACGTGGAAATTTACAACCTTTTTGTTTTATCTAATTAATGTGGTAATTTTTTTGTTTTTAGGATTAACGTGGGTGTCGACGCCGGATTTAGTCAATCCAAAATTCTTTATGAAACCACTGAACTATTCCATAGATTAGTAGATAGTGCTTACAAATACATTGCTGAATCATTTCATATAGGGTGTAAACTAAATCATATATTAATATTACAATATCACAGTTTGAATAGATCACATTGGGTTAAGTTTACAATAAAGTCGATTAGGCCATAAGATACATTACATAAAATTTGTAGAAGCAGAAGTGGAAGAAATTAAAGTAGATCGCTTCTCATCACAAGTGACTGGGGAAAGTTTGTGTGCAACCATTATTAATCAATGATTTGGAGAATATTGGTGCATGCCAACACCACCTTAGATTGGGGAAGACCTAACCTACTAGATACTACACTAAGCTCCACCATCTTCATCACCATTAGCTCATTGATCGTTGTAGTATGCATACTACCCAGAATCCATATGTTATGAGATTTTTGTGAGCAACTATGAGCACAAACAATAATACTCCTCGAGCCAACACATCGGATGCAATATGTATACATGCAAGGCTTAACAAAGATGGCTTGAGTTCTTTTACTCCCTCCATCCAAATTTATAAGGCGTATTTCCTCTTGGCACATAGACCAAGGAGAAAATGAAAATGGCTAGGTTATCCCTAATTATTATCTCTAAGCACTATATTCAATACACGCATGTAAAGAATAGCAAATAAAGCTATATATTTATTAGCGGTATAAAGAGAACATCATACTAATTTTATATTAGAACATAAAATACACCCTATATTTGTGGACAAGGCTATTTAAAAAAAATACACCCTATAAACTTGGATGGAGGGAGTACTTGCTAAAGGCAACATTTGTAAATTATCGATAAATTAGAAAGTCCTATGACTTCGCATTTTTAACTAAATCATATTTTACTAAAGAGAGTGAAAGTGTGCAATATTAATAAGTGTGCAATATTAATAACCAATGCAGGTTCTATCCACCTGTTACATGGTTCCATCCACCATATACTAGTTTTTAATTACTAGGGTTACATCCACTCAACTATTAGTACTGGATTACATCCACCTAGGGAAAGTAAAATTAGGCTTACATCCATCCGACGAGTTTTCATTCCACCTACAAAGGTTTTTTTTGAAATAGAAACTAAATCATGTAAGTTTCTATACCCACCCTTGACCGTAGGCATGACTATTCAAACAACTTATACTCTGTAGAGATTATACACTTTACCTATAAGAGATAATCAGCTTGGTATATTTCATATATTTCCTTGGACGTGTGAATCAAATAGATCATTACAAGGCTTTTACCATGCATCCCCCCGTGTAAGTTGCACCCGCTAAGGTTTTACTTGACGGTGGTTACGTCCACCACACCCAGACCCTTTCTTGTGCCACACATCGGTTTACACCAGTGATACGACCCATGTTCATGATGGCTTAAAACCAGCGTCACCACTTGTGGCTCACTCTAGTGATGCGACCCGCACTGGTGGATACAAAATATTTAGCCAGATCATACCCATTATATATTTGTGGTTGTACTGTTTTACACAGAGAGGTTATCACAAGATTAAGTCCTTAAAGTTATCTGAGCGGTACATACCACAATTTCTTGTACTACATCTGCACTAGCCATCATACCATCCGTCTAGATATGGCAATAGCAAGTAGGGGTGAAAATGGGTCGAATTCGGTTGGATATTACTCATTCTATATCCTATTCTATATTTTTTTTCTCGGATTCGGAGTCGAATACGAATAGAACCGGATAGAAATATGAATCTGGGTAGTGTCAGTCACATATACGGAATGAATACGGAGCAGTTGTGAATACGATAATGAATATCTAGTTGGATATTATGCAGAAATATGAAGGGCATATATAGTTCGCACGACACTCACCATGTATTTCTAAAGATATTTTTTGGTAGGGTTCTAATAGTAAATATTTCAAAGGTAGCACCACTAGATTTCTTGCACTTCCAGAAAACATTTTTGGATTTTATTGGATTTGTTGGAATTTGTTTAGATTTTTCTAGATTTTATTTGAAAGCACATAGATAGAAAACTTATTTTAACTATTTTTTGAAAGCTAAAAATAGTTTATATTATTTTTCCGTAGCTCTCTTAGATTTATAGTATTTTGTAAATTTTTTGGAATTTTTCAGAGTTATTTGTATTTTATTTGGATTTGTTGAAATTTATTTAGATTTTTCTAGAATTTTATTTGAAAGCCTAGAGCAAAAAAACTTATTTTAACTATTTTCTAAAAGCTAAAAATAGTTTATGTTATTTCCCCTTCTAGAATTTTTCGAAGTTATTTGCATTTATTGGATTTGTTGGAATTTATTTGGATTTGGTAATGGGCTGATGGGCTGAAAATGATAATTTGGCTGATGGGCTGGATATCCGATAAATATATTCAGGTATTATCCGATAAAATCTCAGATAGTATCTGTATCCGTCGGATAGTCCGCTCCTGATTTCGATTCCGTATCCGAAAACAACTATCTGAATTCGACTTCGAATTCGACAATTATCCGACATGACTACCCGAATTCGATCCGACTTGGATTCAGCGGTCGATCGATCGGGAGGTATCCGATCCATTTTCACCCCTAATAGCAAGTTGTAGGGTTTTGAGAAGTATAAATTAAGTTATCTCAAATATGTCAGTTATTTCCCTCCAATGACTACTCAAATAAGTTTTATGATCAAAAGATGATGACCAAGGCAAATTAGTGCCTTGGAACTTAAGCAAAACTAGCATGGCACTTAAATACATCAATAGGTAGTAAAGTTACCATTTAATATCTAGGTAGTATAGTTACCATTTAATATCTAGGGTGACAAAGGTCATGTGATGCAATTCTTAGAGGATGGCGTAAGTATATTATGATGTCAACTATGCAGGTATCTACCTTAAGTTTAACATAACTTGCATAAAAAATAATCAGCATGAAATTTGATAATTTAAATGAACATAAATTTGCATAAAATGAAGATTCAATAAAATTGCTTGCTCGTACTGTGGCTCCTCGGTGTCTTTATACTCTACTCGGATGATCATATCGAAAAACATATACACAAGAAACCAAACAAATAAATACAATAAAAACTCAAATAAACTCCAAATTGAATAAAATTAGTGCTATTAGATAGATCTTGAATTTAGAAAAAATCATAAAAAAATTCATTAAATTTAGAGCTAAAATGTGTGAGAATGAGTCATTTGAAATTTGAAACAAAAATTAAATCAATAAAAAGAGGAGAGAGGTTATTCTAACTGACATGAGGGGCCCATGATTTTGATTTGAATTCTAAATTAAATCTCTATTGGAAAGGGGTACAGAGACTGACATGAGGGTCCCATTGAATTTTCATTTAAATTAAAATTATTTTCTAAAGGAAAAAATCTAAGAGGTTGACGGGTAGGACCCCTTTACTGTGCAAACAGTAGAGTAGGCCTATCTGTCAGTGGCTTAACCTCCACTAACCCAGTTAAAAGGTTTTTAAATAGGTTGGGGGCCCACTTGTCATTGAGTTAAGGGATGACTTAATGGAATGGGACCCATTGTCATCGACTACTTAACCTTGGTGATGCGGATACGCACGTGTCTTGTACTTTTCAGTTAAATATATTATTCAGCTGGAAAGAGTTATTGAGCCGCATCAAATATTGCCAGGTGAACTCATTCCAAACTAAATATAATGTTGTTATTCATAAGAATAGAATACTACCTCATGTCATTAAATGGTGCATTCTTAGGTTTGTCGATGACAAAGGAATGAAGACGCAAAAGGAAGAGGATAACCACATTAGGTGTCAAAGACATAAAGGAAGAAAGCTCATTCAGTGGGAGAGCAAAAGGGAGAAGCCTAAGGACTTAAACTACAAGTTTTAGAGAAGATTTTCAAGCCCAATTCGTACCTCCCACAAGGCCAATTGGATTCAAACTCGGATTCAACTCAGAATTCAATTCGGATGCGGTTTGGGACAGCCTGACAAGCACTTACTAAAAAGGTCATAACTTTCACAAACGGAGTCCAATTTGGGTGTTCTTGTACTCCTTGGAAAGATATTTTCAAGGGATACGCAATGCATCTGGTCCCAGCATCAAATTCATCACGGATCAAAAGTTATGGTCGAAACAATATAACGGCTGTAAAATCTAGTTTCCTTTTTATGAGAGTTCGTATCTAAAACCATATAGGGTTGAGTTGTACTAGGTTTATGGACTCTATGGACGTCCTAAGGTCCTATATAAGCCATGTATTGGCAGCCTAAGGGCTCAGACCACCTTTGAGAATAATCAATCTATTAAATTTTGTTCGAGTTTATCATTGCTGCTGAAATTCCGTGAGGGAATTCGGAGTGTTCTTCAATCAAGATCGTTCAACCTTTCCGCTGGGAATTGGGTGCACGATAGATCTTCGCTTGGTGGTCGACGAAATCGACGTGAGTGTATTTTGGCGGATTAAAGAGTGTTCGTCCCTTGCATTGGCATTGGAGGATAGCTACGATTCATCAAGACTCCCGCGAGTATCCATCCTATGTCGAGAAGATCGGACGACCCCGTATCACTTGGCTAACAAAGGTCATTAATTTAAATTAACCCTCGCATTAACTCAATGACTTTGCTACAGTTCTCATGTTCATCACTGAGCAAGGCACGGCTCGTCACCGGTGATGGGGACCTCGGCGGATAGTAGCAAGATCCAAAATGGACTCCTTGCCATGGTGCACAACTTTGAGCATGTTGGCATGAGCCAATTTGAAGCCTTGGGTGGCCGGCGATGAGCGCATATGGTGGCGCACTACCGACCATAGCACGATGGCGTTACAAGGCAATTAAAAGCCAATTCAATGCTATGGGAGCATCTGTGGAGGATGAGGTACACACCCAAGGTGATGGAAAAGCTCGGGGATGACTAGGTTGAGATGGTGACATGAGCCGAACAGCGGCAAAGTGAGCGACGTGGAGGGCTTGCTGGGGAAGAGGAGAGGGAAAGGTGATGGTCGGGGCAGCTTTAGGGTCTTCAAGCGAAGCTTCACACACGGGCAATGGAATTGTGGCACAGTAATGCTCTAGATTGGTTTCGGGTGGTGAAACGGCCGGATGCGATGATGAGGTGGGGGGCTCGAGACTCTCGGTTCGATTGCATGCAATGGAGGTGTGTGAGGACTGGAGGGTGCGATACCTAGGTTTTATGCGGGGCAACGAGTTGGTGGGGAAATAAGCGATGGGGAATGGCTTGGCACATGACTCACAAATGGCCAGGCAGGCTCGGACGTGATAGGGAGAGGGTGGCTCTGAACAAAGCCGGGAGGAAAGGAGAGGAGAGGCCGGCTTGGGCGTAGTAGCAGCGGCGCAGTGAGGAGGGGGCTGCTCGACCTGACGTGGCATGGGCGCAAAGTCAGGATTCCAGGGGCGCGCAGAAGCGATGAGTGGTACAGCGGCTTGGTGACACGATGTGATGCGCGCTGGCGCAGGCGCACACGGCGAAGCGGGAGCATGCACGGTGTCATCCAGTGTGCGACGAGCATTGCAAGCCATTCCTAGCTGAGCCAGGGGTCGAACGGGCTGGGCCTAAGAGAGAAAAAGGCCGGTATGGGTCAGGCCAAGCCCAAGGTAAATCTGGATTTTAGAAATTTTCTGCAAAATTTGAATTTTGGATGAAGTTTGCTCAAATGATTTGAATTACATTTTTGTTTGAAATTTTCTAAGTACAAAATACATTTTTAGCGAAATGGGATGTTACAGTGGGGCTTCTAGAGGAGTCTCCAATTAGTATTTCCTCCATCTAAGTTTGTAAGACATATTTTTTGAATAATCTTGTCCGTAAATATTGGGTGTATTTTGTATTCCAATGTAAAATTAGTGTAAGGCTTCCTTTATATCACTAATAAATATGCAGTTTTACTTTATGTTCTCTACGTGTATGCATTGAATATAGTGTTTACAGATAATAATTATGGGTAGTCTAGTCATTTTAATATCTTATTGGCTTATGTATCAAGAGAAAATACTTTTTATAAACTTGGACAGTAGGAGTAATTTTTAGCTATAACTTTCCTTTTTTCCTTTCTTGCTTTTAGCGTAAAGTAGAACTTTCCGCTGAGCATAGCTTCCAGAGATTGATTTGTAAACGGACAAACTCAGGTCAGTGTTGAGGGATCTATGGCATGACTTTTACCGGGTCGGCAGCATAAAGCAAGATCTTCCTTGTTCAAACCAAACTCCTATGGCTCGTACAATATAGGAATTGGTCTAGCTGCAAGACTTTTAATTTATAGATGGGCATCTATCGTATGATTGCTGAGAGATTGACTAATTTCATCTAGCAGAAAGTCTTTTATATCAATACACCAATTTTCGGATACAAGAATTGGTGAAAGATTCTAATAGATGGGGTCCATCGTGTATGATGTCGAAACATTAATTGTGCCTCCAATTCGAAGATAATACGTGATGAAAACAAACTCCATTATTTATCTGTCACCGATAAGATTGGATACTAAATCCAAACCGTACAATCAAGCTTTTACACAAAATCGATAGATCAGATCTTCTCTTTTTCTCCCATTAATATAGAAATTTATAGTCTTTTTTGTTTTCTCCGATAAGTAAGATAACTTTTTTCTTTTTAAGATTAACATGGGGCTTCTAGAGGAGCCTCCCATTTACATATGAATTCCTACGATACAGTAATTGGTCTAGTCAGTATCGATGGGCGTCTACCATCTGATGCCGAGAGATTGATTTCATCTAGCAGAAAAGTTTTTCATATCAACACAAAAAATTTTGGATATAAGAATTGGTGACAGATTCCAATAGATGGGGTCCATCGTGCATGATGCTCAAACAGTGATTGTACCTCCAATTAGAAAGATAATATGTGCTGAAAACAAACCCCATTATTTATCTATCACCGATCAGATTGGATACTAAATCCAAACCATACATTCAAGCTTCCCACAAAATCGATAGATCAGATTTTTTTTCTCTGATTCATGTGAGAATTTATAGCTTTTTTCTGATTAATGTGATATTTTTTGTGTTTTAGGATTAATGTGAGGCTTCTGGAGGAACGTCTAATCAGTAAAGATAAAGATGTGGGCTCAGTACCTTAGTCGATTCCTAACGTAGTGTGTAAAGCTCCACTAATGAGGCTCTTTGCAAGGTGAGGTGTGGTGTGCTTTGGCGGCACGAGACATCGCGAAATCGTGACCTGATCCTGAGAAACCCTAGTCGTATGACAAACTGGAGCATGGTGTTCCACCATAGGACATGTGCATACTGGTAGAGGTGTAGTGCTACTACGGTTCTAATCAGGGACGATCCACGAAAAGGTTTATGGGACGATTGCAGGACCAATCCACTACATGGACACGTACTTTTGGCTGGACACCGCAGTGAAAAAGCAACAAATCGACTACATGAACGAACTACTATATACCGCACTGAGGAATAGATATCCCAAAAATTGGATTAAAAAGAACTCAATGACCTTCTAGAGTCCAATCTATAGGAGAGAACTGGTATATCCTAGTGATTGTTGATGATTGCTCCAGACACTCATGGGTTTATTTTTTGGCATCAAAGGATGAGGCATTTGACCACTTTAGATAATTATCCGTTAGATTGTCAGTTAACCTTTCAGGAGCCCTTAGAATCATTAGAAGTGATAAAAGGACTGAGTTCAATCCGTCCTTCTCCTCTTTCTGTGCTCAGCATGGGCTAAAACATTAGTTCTCCTCTACTAGTGTTCAACAATAGATGGGGTAGCTGAGAGGAAGAATAAGATCTTAGTTGAGATAGCTAATACTATGCTAGATAAGCATGCCACTTCTATGACGTATTAGGTTGAGACAATTTTCACTGCATGTTATATGTCCAAAATGATATTCTTGAGAGGCTCATTGAATAAGACTTCCTATGAGCTTATGTTTAGTCATAAGTCTAGTGTATCTCATTTTAAGATCTTTGGTTGTAAGTGCTTCATTCTTAAATATGGTAACTTTGATAAATTTGAATTTATATCTTTAGATGGAATTTTTCTAGGATATCGTGCTCATTCTACGGCTATCGTGTGCTAAGTCTAGATAATTACAAAATTGTGAAAACATATAAGATTACTTTTGATGAGGTTAGCCAAGCACAAATAGTGCAATAAGCTCGATCAGGCGTAAATTTGGTTCACATTTTGGAACTATTAATATAAATGGCACTGTAGCTATTTTTTTTCAAATTTGGTCCCCAAACACCAGCTTTCATAAATCTAACCACCTCTCTGAGCTTTGCAACCGTAGCAGGCAACATCGCACTACAATAGCTCGGCAGGTGCTGGCAAGCCACTGCTCGAAAGCGCCTGCCAAGCCACTGCTCGGCAATTGGATGCTACCGAGCTCCCCAACCTCGATAGGGCATTAATGGCCATTAATTTTTTATGATTAGTACTAATTAAATATAATTAATATTAATTAAGCATGCGTACTAATTACATGTGCGGTCGGCTGGCGTCCTAGTGAGCTAGGGGAGCTCTAGCTCGGCAGATACCTGCCGAGCTCAAGAAGGAGGTTAGATTTGTAAAATGAGTATCCGGTTGCCAAATTTAAAAAATAGCTACAGTGCCATTGTGTGAATAGTTCCACATTTTGGAGTGCTACCATGGCAAGATCACATGATAGACATTCGCATACGGTTCATGTCTATGTTGACTGAAAGTGCAATAGGTTTGACAAATTATATAAGCAATTGTGGTTTCTAACCATGCTAAGCATAAAGATGCAGTAAGTTCCAAGTTTGCTTCTCCAAATGATGAGGGTACTGCAAAAAAAAATATTATAACTCTGCAATTGTTTGCACAAATATACTATACTAAATCAGAGTAATGTACCACATGCAGGATTTATAAAAGGACGCTTCCACTGTCGAATCATGGGATTACGATCATGTACTACCATGTTCAAAGTATGGGTTAAGTAATGGGAATTATGCAGTTGAAATATGAAACAAAAGCATCATCTTTCTCGGAAGCATCATTAGGCAGACGATGGTGATGGTGCATTTTGATGTAACCTGGGATGGCACACCCCCTAATGACTGCCACGGCAAAATATTCTTTCTTTACAAACGCAGCACATGCTTAACACATCTACATCTACAACCAATAATTTGATCCGCATTTTTTCAAACATTATTTGTCCAAAAGAATTTCATAGTGGCCATTGCATGCATTGAATTATTAGCGTTGTGATCCATTTTACATGTTTTTTCATGAGTGAGATATATTGACTCTTATAGGCTATATTATACGCAGGTATTACTTGGCATAACAGTGATCCTTACTGATGGCATTTTCAACTTTATCACACTCATTACTACAGCTGCAGTTGACATCTACCACAAAAGGCAAGAAGGAGATTCAGGCCTGGCTAACTATATCAGCAAACACCCCAGCCTCAACTACGATGACCGTAAAAGTATTGAGGTATTTCTGAACAATCGAATCCATGTTTCCGTTCCAGTGGCCGGGTACGTCACATGCGCAACCATATGCACAGCTGTTGTCCCATGGATCTTCAATCAGATTAAATTCTACCATGTGGCAGCAGTGTACATCGTTACTCCCTTGCTTGTCTTCTGCAACGCCTACGGAACAAAACTCACAGATTGGTCAGTTGCACCAACTTATTCGAAATTCACAGTCTTCGTCATCGCAACATGGATAGGCAAAACTGGCGTCAGTTATCGGTGGCCTTGTAGCTGGTGGCGTAGTCCTCGCAGCTGTTCATCTCTCTGCATTGGCAATGCAAGACCTCAAGACAGCTTACATGACATTAACCTCATCACGAGCTATGGCCATGGGGCAGATCTTTGGTGTGATAATTGGTTCTATTGTTAACCCCTGCATCTTTCTTGCCTTACAAATAACCGCCAAAACCAGCATTCCAATTGGATCAAACCAATCAGAATTCCCATGTCCCTATTCCGGACTCTATCGTGCCATTGGGATTATTGGCGTGGGAGGTGTGAAGGAGCTGCCAAACCATTCTGTTGCGTTTTGTTTGGTTGCTTTTTCCATAACAGTGTCCGTAGATTCACTTAGATTGGTATCTCAGAAGAAAGGTTGGACGATACAGAAGTATGTTCCTAGTATGACGGCAGTAGGATTACCCTTTTTCACCGGATCCGTCTTCCCCATAGATATGTGCCTAGGTAGTGTACTGCTGTTTATCTGGACCAAAATTGATATCCCAAAAATTGGATTAAAAAGAACTCAGTGACCTTCTAGAGTCTAATCTACAGGAGAGAACTGATATGTCCTAGTGATTGTTGATGATTGCTCCAGACACTCATGGTTTTAGTTTTTGGCATCAAAGGATGAGGCATGTGACCACTTAAGATAATTATTCCTTAGATTGTCAGTTAACCTTCCAGGAGCCATTAGAATCATTAGGAGTGATAAAAGGACTGAGTTCAATCCGTCCTTCTCCTCTTTCTGTGCTCAGCATGGGCTAAAACATTAGTTCTCCTCTCCTAGTGTTCAACAATAGATGGGGTAGCTGAGAGGAAGAATAAGATCTTAGTTGAGATAGCTAATACTATGCTAGATAAGCATGCCACTTCTATAAGGTATTAGGCTGAGGCAATTTTCACTGCATGTTATATGTCCAAAATGATAGTCTTGAGAGGCTCATTGAATAAGACTTTCAATGAGCTTATGTTTAGTCATAAGTCTAGTGTATCTCATTTTAAGATCTTAGGTTGCAAGTGCTTCATTCTTAAATATAGCGATCTTGATAAATTTAAATCTGTATCTTTAGATAGAATTTTTCTAGGATATCATGCTTATTCTAGATGCTATCGTATGCCAAGTCTAGAGAATTACAAAATTGTGAAAACCTATAAGGTTACTTTTCATGCGGTTGCCCAAAGACTATACCAGGCATTACAGGTACACAGGTTCAAAGAGATTTAGAAGGAATATTCTTGATGATTCTAATGGAGAAGGTGATGTTGTTGATGTACTTCTGCTTCAACCAGCTCAAGTTCCTGCCTCCACTACTGCACCTTCAGCTGGACAGCCTACTCCCACATCTTTTTTAGCTTAGGGTGGCTTTGCTTCTACCTCCATAGACTATGAGGTAGAGGCCAAACCTGCTCTAGGAGTTCCTCAACATCTCCAACAGGTACATCCACCAGATTAGATGATTGGAGATCTTTATGAGCGAGTTACTCGCTCCAAGTTCATCTCTCTTGATTAACATGCTTATTTTGCTTTTATTGCCAAGCCTGTGAATGAGCAAGGTCTTATCTACCTTACCCATCTTAAACCTATGACTCAACAGATAGGATTTCAGCCTCTCATACCAAGCTTCAAGAGCTTGCTTAAGTCCATACAGGGCTTTGGAAAGCTTGTAAACATGGTTTGGGTATTTGGGGTTCTTGAAACCTAGAGGCTGCCTAACATAGACCTCTTCCTCAATATACCCAGTGAGGAAGGCACTCTTGACATCCATATGGTAAAGCTTGAAACCCTTAGACGCCGCGAAAGTAAGCAAAATTCTAATGGCTTATAGCCTAGCTACAGGGGCAAAGGTCTTCTCAAAATCTAAACGCTCAACCTAAGAGAAACCCTGAGCTACTAATCTAGGTTTGTTTCGAATGACTACCCCATCTCTCACTCTACTTGTTTTTGAACACCCACTTGGTACCTATGACATTATGACCTCTAGGGGGCTCGACAAGCGACCAGACCTTATTCCTCTCAAAGTTTTCTAACTCCTCATGCATGGCATTGACTCAAAACTCATCAAAAAGAGCATGACTGACATCCTTGGGCTCGAAAGAGGCAACAAAGGCAGAGTGGAGATAGAAGTGAGACATGCCAGATTTTGAGCGTGTGACACGCTCAAAGAGATCTCCAAGTATCTGCTCTAAAGAATGATGTTCTTGGATTTTACGGGGAGGTCCTTGATGAGAAGAAGGAGAAATGGCCTCTACCTCGTGAGCTGACGAGGTAGGAACAGAGCCACTAGCTCCAGAAGATGCGAAAGGAATGGGTTGATCTCCTTGAGGTACGGTGGAAGAGGAGGAACTAGATCGGGTAGACAACCCTCATCTCCATTCTCCTCATCATCCACAAAGATGGTCTCGGACTGCTCTACTGAACCTGAAATATCGGGCCTAGTCTCCGGACTGGCCTCATCGAAAGTCACCTCGCAGGTCTCTACCATTTTGCTAGACTCGTAGTTCCAAACCCTACACGCCCGCGAAGAAGTAAAGTAACCCAGAAAAATTTCATTACAAGATCATGACTCGAACTTATCTAGGTTCTCGACTTCAGAATAAAACACTTCCAACCAAACACACGAAAATGAGAGACACTGGCTTTCACCCGTATCTCAGCTCATAAGAAGTGCGATACATGTGTGCCATAAGAAAAACTCTGTTTGAAACATGGCACGCGGTGGCTATTGTCTCAGCCCAAAACTTCCTAGGTGTAGAGTACTCATTAAGCATTGTCCTAGCCATCTCTACCAGAGTACGGTTCTTCCTCTCCACAATGCCATTTTGCTGAGTGACGTATGAAAAAGAGAACTGGTGCTCTACACCTGTCTCATCGCAAAAACTCTTAAAGTAGAAATTCTTGAACTCTATGCCATTATCACTGCGGATCGCTCGTAAGGCACCTGGGAGCTCAACAGAAAGCCTACTAAAAAGTCCCCAAAAATGAGTAAATGTCTCATCCTTCGAGGCTAAGAAAAACACCCAAGAGTACCTCGAGAAGTCATCGACCACGACAAGAACATACCACTTCCCTCCTACTGACTGCACTCTAGCTGGTCCAACTGTGTCCATGTGGAGCAGCTGTCCCGGTGCATCGGTCATAGTCACTATGACCGGAGGATGAGAAGCGGCAACCATCTTGCCGTGTCAGCAAGGAGCACAAATTAGATATTTGACCATCTTGAGTTTAGGCAGACCATGAATGAGATCGTGACCGCTAACTCGGGTCAAATGGTCAAATCCGATATGACCAAGTCTCCTATGCCAGAAAGTGAGGTCACAGGACTCTGAAGCAACTAAACACCTGAGAGGATCACCAGAAGACTCAACAAAATTAGCACGAAAAATCCTCCCATATCTAGAAATCCTGCAAACCAGACTCCCTGAAGAATCAAGAATTTTGCAATTGTTTTTCTTAAAGCTCACCTCAAAATCGTCATCGATAAGCAGGGAAACCGAAAGCAAATTGTACTGCAGCTTACTTACTAAGGCAACATCTTTTAAAATGAAAGAATCATTAACACGCACAATACCTTTAGCGATGACGCGTCCAGATGAGGCTTCTCTGAAGGTGATTGTCTCATCACCTAGAGCTCGAGCTAGGGAAGAGAACCAATGGGAGTCTCTGGTCATGTGTCGAGAACAGCCGGAGTCAACAAGCCAAACCTCTCCCTTCCCTACCCGGCGAACCGGAGTCAACAAGAGAGAGATGGCTCAGTATTGGGACAAATCAAAAGAGATTTTGGAACCCAATACTGAGTCACACGATGAGCAGACGAAGTAGTCACACACGACTGACCTCTAACTACCCTACGCTCTCTGTCGCTCACAGAGCCAGAAGGTCTATGTGCAGACCTGAAGCTGTTGTTGGGCTTGACTGCTATGGAGGAGTGAGTCAAAACACCAACAACATGCTGATCTCACCGCGGGTAGCTATCTCGATGGGAAAAATGAGATCTACCCTAGACCTCATGTTGATCTTAAGTGCACTCAAAGTCTGGGGCTGACCCTGAATACACCTAACAGCCTGAGCACGGTCTCTCCGCGCGATCCTGACGTGCTTAAGGCATCTCTCGATCATGTGTCCATCTTTCTGACAGAAGGTACAATGATACTTCACCTTCTAAGAAGTAGAAGTAACATGATGTGACTTCGCCTTCTGAGAAGTCGAAGCAGCAGGTAAAACCACCTTACTGTCAGAAATCTCTTGAACAAAGCCCACAGATTTGAACTCAACCTTTTTGGTTCTGGGCTTGATCTCGATCACACCTGCTGCTATGGGTTTGAGAACAGCAGGTGTATGTTTTCTAACATTCTCAAGAAAATCATATCCTAGACCTTGATTGAATTTGTAAATCTTGGACTGGCCTAGAATAAGATTTAGTTTCTTCTTGCCTCCAACAAATCTCTCAAGAGTGTTCATAAGATACTGACACTCATGAAAGAGAGAGATGAAAAAGAGCAGGGGGAAGACGAGATAGCAGAAGGTAAGGGTGAAGAAGAAAAACCAACATCAGAATAAGGAATGGCATGTGCACGCACAGCCGCCTCAACTTTGAGGTCTTACTTCTAGCCGTTTGGTCCTCGAGCCTAAGCGTCTCTACCACTTCCTTAGACTTCTCCCCCACCAAAGCACTCATAACACAATCAGATTGTGGCTTCTCTAGTAGATTCTTAGTTAGCTTCACACATTTATCATTCAAAATAACAAGTTCAAATTTTAATTTTTTACAATTATTGTATGGTGAGCTAACAAGGTCATTAGACGCATATTGAGCTATTTTCTTGTTATGGTCAACCATTTCTTGGAATTGCTTGGAGACATATTTAAGTTTGATAGTTAATTTAGGACAGTTCATACATGAAGTAATAGGCTCAAGCAAAGAAGCATATAATTCAGTAATTTTATGATCTGCCTTTTTTAAATTCATTTTCAAGTTAATACAATTTTCGGGTAGATCAAGAAGCATAGTGTAAAGACCTCTAAAAGCATTATCCTTATCCTCATATGAGGTGCAAGAAGTAGTCTCAACAGTAGATGAAATAGAAACTATCCTACTCATCTCTAGTTCAGCAAGCAGACTAACATTCTTCACATTAAGTATATCAAGCTCAGAAGTCACACTATCATGAGAGGTCCTTAGCTTCTCCATATCACCAATCAAAGAAGAACATACATCACATTCGTCACGAGAGATAGCAGATATCAGTGAAGTAAGCTCTCGTGACAATCTCTCTACTTCCTTCTCAAGATCAACAACCCTAGCTCTAGATCTAGCATAAAACTTTTCTAGCTTAAGAAATGCATCATTGAGCTGATCGTAGGAGGGGCATACCTCATCGGAGTCACTGCAGAGCTCGCTGTCGCTAATGTCGGTCTCGTTGGCCATGAAGCACACGCTGATGAAGTCATCGCCGTCCTTGAGATCTTGATCATCCTTGCCGTCCTCATCACTCCACCCTTCCACGTCGCTGAAGTTGATGTCGTCGAAGATAGTGAGGACGTGGTGGAAGAGCTTATTGGCTTTGCCAAAATTGCGAAACTTCTTCTCTTTGCCTTGGACGTGAACTGGAGGCTTCTTGTTGTGGTTCTTGTTGATGTAGTCGTTCTTGCTCACACCGCCGTAGTCGTTCTTGCCCTTCTCCAATTTGGGGCAATTTGCCTGAATGTGGTTGAGGCCACCACACACGAAGCAAATTATCGGCCCACTCCTCTTTCTATCCATCACTCTCTTGTAGGCATAAGAAAACTTTCTGGCTAGAAGAGTTGGTCCTCTGGTAGCTGCTCTAATTGATCATCGATTACTTCACAGAGAGCAGCTAGGGAAAAAAACATTAGCATTATTAGAGAAAACACCAGAAGCAGAACTGGAATCGGTGACCAAAGCCATCGACTGAGACTTCGACTTGTGAGAGACAATGTCAATCTCGTGAGTCTTCATGCGCGAATACAGCCCGTCAAGAGTCAAAGTCAAAAGATCGGTCGCGTCCTTGATAGTGGTCACCTTCATCTCCCAAACTCGCAAATCCAAGACCAAAAGCTTCTATCGAGCGTTGTCCGAATCGGAGTATGTGAGACCGATCGCTTGGAGGTTGCTCAAGATTTTGTGAAATCTCGCAAAACACTCATCCAAGAACTCATCAGCGAGCATTTTAAACTTGTTGTAATCTCGCTTGAACTGATCCTGTTGTACGGTCTTAATCTGGGTGGTGCCCTCATGGTAAGCATCGAGAGTCACCCACATGTCGTAGGCCGACGAGAGATGAGAAATGCGATCAAACTCGCTCCGGCTCAGACCCTGGATTATGATGTTCCTTGCCTTAGCATTTGCCTCAACATCAAGCATGTTATTCACATTGATATTCTCATCGGCAGGAACAATAAAACGGGTTTTTACTTTTTGCCATATCGCATAGCCCTGAGCCTGTATGTAAGACTCCATCCTACTCTTCCAGAAGGGATAGTCGACCCTATCGAAGATAGGAGGCTTGGTAGAATACCTGTCTATCGCCATGGCTCACAGACCGGTTAAGATCTATAGATGAGAGCTAACCAGCTCTAATACAAATTGAAGGATCGAAAATGGCAACAGAGGGGGGGTGAATGGTGCCTTTTAAAAATTGTCCCGAGTATTCACACAAAAATTTTCTTCTCCAATAGCATTAGTATCTATGAAGCAAGAAAATCAAGGAAAGATAGCAGCTCTTCCTCAGGCCAAAAAGCAGAAACCAGCTGAGAGATTGCTAGAACCGAAACTGCTAATGAAGAACAGATACAGAAATCAATACATCTCAGGTAGAATAAAGCTCAAATGGATACAAAGAGATGAATGAGTACATAGGGAGGTTTCTACAGCCACTCCATACACATTCTCGTTCCTAGAGGCATGCACACCAAAACATAGAGAAAAACCCGAGTGACTTCCGAAAAACCTCACCCAACACTTGAGCTCTACCTCTCTATTTATAGCATTCAGTAACCAGGGGGAGAACCCGTTAACTCCACCTAACACCAGGTTTTACACACGCGCACACTCGCGACAACCCGTTAACACCGACAAGACACAGCTGCTTTACCCGCTGACACCAACGGCTTCACTGCTTTGCCCATTAGCGCCAACCACTTCGGTGCTTTGCAGAGACACAGCTTCCCTTTGCAGCTTTCCGCATTTCTCCGAAATTCCACTCCGCTGCCTTTCCGGAAGCTTCATGTTCTCGCACGACCGCACCTGGCTTCTGACTGACTGGACCTCGACTCCTACCTGAGTCTAGTCCAGGTCCACTCATTGCACACGACCGCACCCAGCATCCTGACCGTCTAAACCTCAACTCCTCCCTGAGCCTAGTCCCGGTCCACCTTGCCGTTGCCCGTCATGTTCACCTCCGGCAGCTCTAGCTCCGGTTCCTTATCATCCCGGCTTGCAAACACCTCACCAGCCTCAATCATCTTTTGCGTCTCCCTGACCGTTCTGAACCTCAGCACCACCTTGTGCCTAGTCCTGGTCTTTCTACGCCTCACCATGACCTAGCTCCGAAGTCCTGCAACCAACACAAATAAGCAAACCATCATATAGCACCACACAAAACCAAGTTCCATCAATTTCCAACACAAGAAGGTACTCAGAAATGCAAACCCAGCAAGTCGTAAACCCATTACGACTGGACGAAACCACAGATCAACGAATGCATAAGACCTACAACTACTCTCCAGGACAAGATGACCAGCCCAGAAGTCGTTTCGACCGATTCCCAGAAGATTCGACCGCTACTAAGTACAACCGATCGCATACAAGCCCTTCCGACCACATCCGACCGAGTTCCAAGCTAGTCTAACTGCGTTCGACCGCAACCAACTACGACGACCTCACTCCGACCATGTTCAACTGCCTCACAACATGATCATAGTCGAAAACCACTTATGACCACTCGAATGCACAAGACATGACGTGCCAACAGCCTACGACAACACACGAGACTGCTATGACCATCACGAAGCTTGCTTACGACCAAGCAACACAAGCTACAACTACCGCAGACAGTGGCTACAACTATCGCAACAAATATCTACGATCATCGATCACATAGACTTCAACTTCTGCACCCGATCGCTATGACTACCAAACCTGGTCGCTACGACTTACGACTACATCGGCATATCGCTACGACCATCGATTACCAGTCTACAACTATCAAGTCGTGGTGCTGACAACCAAGTCATAAAGGTCTATGCCAACAACCAAGTCGTAAGCCATCTACGACTACCAAGTCATAGTGCCGATCACAAAGTCATGAGGACATCTATGACTACGAAACCGTAGCACTGGTTACGACTAACAAGTCGTAAGAGCTTTTACGACTGTATACTAGTAAGCACCCCCCACCTTAGGCATAGCCTAAGTCTAAACCAAGTTTTATATTTTATTTCAAAATTTTTCATAGACTTTCTTGACCCACTGAAGTCAAGAACACATTTTAAAAGTTTATCATTTTATGTAAAAAGATTATCCCATCCTAAAGTTATATCTAAGTAGGTCTAAGCATTTGCTATAAAAATTCTCTAGCCATACTAATGTATTAACAAGAGGTTTTGATCTAGGGTGACAAGGTACAATAATTTGCAAAATCAAAAGTGTCACAACAAATGGGTATTTAACTAATGTGAAACTAAATATAAAATACAAGGAATAGAAATTTGTCATGCAATATAATTTAAAAATAATAGAAATTTATCTATAAGTTACGATCAATATGATTATGGGTGTGTGACTTTCCTTGCTCTATAGTTTGATGCGAATCGTTGAAGTAAAACTCTCCAGACTTGTCATAGTATAAACATAAAAATAATTCACTAAATTTAAATAAAATTAAAATAAACTCCAAAATTTGAAAACATCGTAAATTTGGATAGATCTTGATTTTACATGAATTTAAAATTTTGAACGAGCTCAATCGGAGTTAGGATGAAGATGAACAAACCTTTGAAAGTTTAAATCCTAAAAAAAAGAAAATCTAAAATTTATAGAATTATTTTTTGAAGAAAAAGATATCTATGATGTCAGTAGGGAATTAATGGGATTATTTTTTAAAAGAAAATTTAGAATTATGACACTAGTGGGGAATTTATTTTTCGGACGAGTTAAATTTCTAAAGGAAAATACTGATTTATGGCGTCATGCTGATGTCAACCCTACGTGTGATAGGCGACGTGGTGGATTTTGCTAATGCGGCAACCACATGTTTGACACATGGCACTAACGTGGCTGGTGGGTGGCACGGTGTTGATGTGGTAGGTCACGTGGCTGCCACATGGACCTGTGCCATGAGGTGGCGTGCCACATGGGCGTGCGATATGATGGGGTGGGCGGCGTAAGGCATGGCGATGCAGGGCTTAGGTGGGATGCCATGTGGCACCATGTGGCAACCATATGGGCTGTGCCATCTGATGTGGTGTGACCGATGGTTGCTGATGACAAGGGGCTCGGTGGTGCACAAAAAATGGAGAGGGAAGTGAGGGGTGTTCCGCTGGTACCTAGCTTGGTGCTTGGTGAGCATGGGAGGCGGTCGGTGATGAGGTGGAGCGGTGGAGTAGCTCGGGCAACGGCGATGATGGAGTTTCGGTGGCATAGGGCATGGCGAGGAGGCGGGAAAGCTTCGTGAGGGCGCAGGGAGGTTGATGGCATCATCTCCGAGGCTGGAGGTGACTCGGTTCATCTGGGATTCCTCGCTGAAGCTTGGTGGAGGGAGGAGGATGGCGTGGGGATGACTCAAAGCTTAGGAGTGGGGATTGAGGGTGGGGAGGTTTAGTGCAGAGGCTGGGGGTGCTTGTTGGGGGTTTATATAGGGCTGAGGAGGGGTGGTCGCAGTGGTATTTCTCACCGTAGATGGTGGCCAGCAATTTGGAAAGAGGGTGGGGAAAGGGAAGAGGTGGGGTGAGGAAGGAAAGGTGGCATGGCATTAGGGAATTTGTTCCCCAGGTGGTGTGGAAACCGAAGCCAGAGAGAAGGGGCAGGGAAGAAAAGGAATACCGCCGGGGATTCGGGCAGTGACCGGAAAAGGAGGAAGAGGAAGAATGGAAGGGCAACGTGGCGGGCGGGGAAGAAAGGGCTGACGGGTGGGGCCCAACCGTCGGCGAGGAAGAGAGATGGAATGGGAGGGGCGGCGGGGAGGGGCTGGCATGGGACGTGGTCGAACGTTAGTTGTCCACGCATGGGTGCGAGGGGAGGGTGAAGCAGGGCGGTGGGGATGCCTCGAGTGATGACGTGGGCCGATCTGGGCCACCCACGTGTCTCTCGGAGGGGAGGACGTGAAGATTTGAAATTTTATTTCATGTTTAGATTTTCAGAAAAGCCTAGAAATTCATTTTTAGCTTAGAAAATAGTAAGAAAATACAAATAAATCCTAAAAAATCATATAAATTTAGAAAAATGCAGGGAACTCAAATAAAATAATTTTATCATGACTTGACCAATATTTTACAATTAATTTTAATACCTTACTCTCTAGGTTTACTTTAAAGATTTTAGAAAAAGGGATTTTAAATCCAGAAAAATCCAATAAAGTAAAATAAATAAAACCACAAATTTTTGGGATGTCACAGGTTATGCCAACGAGATTGCTCGAGTCAAGCTATCATGCTGTGGAGTCTTCGTGTGTTCCTTCCGTGAAGCGATCATAGCTAGGCACTCGAGCAAGCACTTGGGTCAGGTTCTCGAGCAAGTCGTTGATGCTTTGAATCTCCCGAGCCTCTTCAGACTGGTGCTAAGTGTGTCAAGGTAGGAACCTCTGGGCCGCCAATTGCCTCCTTTGAATGGTCTCCAGATCCTTAATGTCTGAGGCTGGTTGTTGCCGCCTTAAAGAAGAGCGATTATTTGTTGGATTTCTCCCACCCTCATCAGAGGACTCACCTGGTTCATCACTGGAGATCTCCTTGCCATCTCACAAGAGGAGGTAGAGTGTGATTGGTCGGGAGCATCCCTAGGGCTTCCTCCGAGAGAGTGATTAGCATCTCCAGGGAGGGCAAAGACCTCCTGTGCAGATCTTCACTCGTGTTAGACGCCTCCTGACTTGAGGAGTCATTGAATGACAAAGCCTCATAGCTAGGAATATACCCCCCGAAAGGGAAATTTTGGGTTATAACCGTCCCTGATCGGAGTTGAACCACGCGTGAGTGCAGACAGACTAATAGGGAGCCCACTCACCTCCTGAGCAGGCATAACTGTAGAGTCACAATCACCAGTTGCTGATGGATCCCTGGAATGGTAGATTCCAGGACTCAGTGAGCTCGATCGGACGATCACTAGGAGACTCGAACACTTAGGGGCAAGCCCATCCTCGTGTTGTGAGTCCTGTTTGTGGTCGAATTGATCCTTACATTTGGAAGAAGTGATTTCTTTGTTGGGCGTACTACTCTGGGAGATGAGGATCCTCCCTCAACCTTTCCCGTGGTATGACCTTTGAGGTCTCAGGATGGAACTCCAGAGATAGCCTCACCATTGGAAGTGAGCATGGACTGCTCATACTCGTAGCAGGCCTTAATGTCGAGGTATACATACTTAACCAGGTCAAACCAGTTCTCCTCATTCAATTCTCCTGTCATGAGGACATCAAAAGGAAAGAACCTGCCAACAAAGAAACTACCGGATTCCTGGAAGGAGTTCCCCACGGACGGCTCCAACTGTCGGTGTTTTAGTACTGATCTTATATATAATTTATTTGGATTCGGGAGAAACTGTCAAGGAGCTGACTACGAGCACACAGAGAAAAGAAACATGAATTTTTATACAAATTTGGGCATTCTCCTGGAAGAATAAAAACCCTTATTCCTGTGTAGCTATTGCACTGAGGAAATATTACAATTGAGAATGTAATGTGGAAAAAGCCATGCACTACTTCTTGCTCTAAGTGTATTCCATTCGGGATCAGATCCCTTCCTCCCCCAACAGCAACGCTTATATAGTTGACGAAGCGGTGGCAATTGTCATGTGCCAGAAGGCGCCTTAATGCTTCGGGAGATAACTGCATGACGGAAGTTATTGTAAAAGAAACATGATAGCCCGTTTGTCATCCAATGGTTGTTGTCAGAAAGAGTTCATGTGCGGTTATTAGGAATAAGTGCACGTTTTAACTGTCCCGTTAGACAGACTCAAGATGTGGTAAACTACCGTAGACAAGCTAGTCAGAGATAGGTAGGTCACAGGGAGGTCCACAAACACGAGGTGGTCATAGAAAAACTTATGACTAGATGGTGGTCGTAGAATAACTTACGACTGAGCGGTCGTAGCAAAGCCGACGACTATGTGGTCATAGAAAATTTTATGACTAAGGGGTGGTCATAGAATAGCTTATGACTACCCTGCAAAATCTCTCCTTTATCGATAAGGGGTATACTCGGAGATTATAATGACATCATAATTTAAGAATTATTATATCCTCATCAGTTACACTTGAGATTATGAAAATATCATTTTTAGTCAAACCAAAAGGTATCGATTTAACGATCACATCTTAATGTTTTACCACATAGTGATATATATCCAGTTGATCAACATTGCAAAGATCATGACGATTGTGCTAGATCCTAATGATCATTACTAATCCTGACAAGAAGAGTTGTACTCTTTTTCCCCTATGAGTTTTTCCCATTAGGTTTCTCACATGAAAGTTTTTGATGAGACAACAGGTGCAATGCAAGTTAATGTGTGCTATGTACTCTTTTCTCTGTTTTTTTTCATTGATTTTTTAGGAGTTTTTAATGAGGGATGAGATATATGCGCTGCATGGTATTTACCAAAAGGGAGTGTTCGAAACCTAGAGTTTTTTTATGTGGGCAATTACCAAAATATCCTCTGAAGGGTTCTACTCTTTATGTCGATAAATAGAGATCATTTGTTGTAAGGAGAGGTATGTCTATCAATAAAAATTATTTGTTGTAAAGAGAGGTTGATGATGATATAATAGTGTTTCACCTTTCTCTCACACATACTTGTGTCCATTGTATTCATGTGATTGCTCATGTTATGAATTGATCTACTAGTCAGCTTGATGACGACTATCCAAATCTAATAGTTTAGAGGTATTTCAGAATTCAGTCGTCAAAGAAGACGGACAAACAAAGTTCGTATAGATTTTTTTGTCCTTTCTTAATGATCCATGATCCATCTATCACAAATGATCCACAAGACAGGATGGGCCTTTATTGATGTCGCCCTATCTACGCTGGCAGTCGTACGTCTCTTGCTCCTGTTCCACTTCTACTCCCTCTAAAACAACCTCGAATTTCAAAAGGAAATTGTTTTTTCTCTTGATCTTTGTTTGTTTGCTAAACCTCTCCCTAAACCCTCCTTGATTTCTTTGAGATGCGTGCAAACTCCTCCCTCTTCCTTCGCGGTGGCGCGATCGCGCCCACTGCTGTCGCTGCACGTGTCCGCTCAAAATCGCAGCGCCGCAACCTCCTTTGTGTTCCCACTCGCGCCATCCCCTGCCATGGTGGCCCCCAGTTGTCAGCGACTCCCCTCCAACCGCCTTGCCCCCTGCTCCCTCGCCCTTCGCGCCGAAATGGGTGGAGCTCTGCCCCGCCGCGCGCCCGAGCGAAATTGGCAGTCCGCACGTCTTCCACTGTACCTCGAGCTGCGCATCCCTCTGAGCATTGCAGGAGCAATTCACCAACTCCCCAGCTCGTTCACTCCCTCTGGTGAAGCTCCCTGCTCTCCCTCCTCCACGCGCCGCCGATCCCGCAGCATCGCCACTGCTTCCCCGCCTCATCCTTCCTTTAAAGTCCAATTACAACTGTAGATAGCTTCACCTCGCCCTCACACTCCTCCCTGAGCAACCGATTGCACTCTAGCTCGCCGTAGCTCCCACACGGCCGTCCCCTGGTCCCGGTGAGTGCCCGAGCTGATCTCCCACCTCGCCCAATTAAAACCCAATTCCTCCTAGCCATAGCACCACTAACACATCGCTAGCTCAAAGCCCAACTCAATTTTGCTAAAGCTTTTCCCTATTAGTTTGGCATCGTACACCCCTCCCCCGCCACCACCACCTCCCCGTGTACAGCCCATTTGAGAAATACCCAAGCTAAGTCCGCACCTCCCCCATGAACCTTACCCTCCATAGGTGCTTAAACCAGATCCTCTTCCGCTTGAGCGTTTCCAAATCAGTCGTCAATCCTCGGAGCCCCCACCGCTTTCTCTATTGCCCGCGACCGTCCCCCAGAACTCCCTCGAGGAAACCGAGCCCCGAAATGGAACAATCTCCCTCCCTAGAACCCTTCGGTACTGGTCTTGACCTCGGAGAACCGCCGTCAGAGCCTAATCGCGGCGGGGAAGAACGCCCTGTTTTCTCGTCGCTACGGCTGGCGGGAGGTTGAAGACGACTGCGGTCGTGCAACGCGCCTCCATCTTGGCCGCTCTAGTGCGATCGGGCGGTCGCCGCTCGTGCACGTGCGCTTGGGCCATGCTAGCTGGACCACCCACGGTTTGAATCGCGCCACGCGCGCGCGCGCGTTCCCGCACGATAGTTGGGCCATTACTGTGCTGCACTGTTGCACCGAGGCTTTCCCAATTTTTTTCCAATTTCACAAAAATGCCAAAATAGTCCATTTGATTTGTTGTGATTCGTTTCGACGTCCCGAATCCTTTTTCGACGTCCGTTACCCCCAAATTTCACTTCCAAAAATTCCAACCCAAGTCATTTGGATATTTATTACTTTTATTTCTTTTTCATAGATTATTTTATTTGTTTTCTCCTAGCTTGATCAGAGGCAAGCCCGGGTTTGACTTTATTTTGGTGTGTTTGCATTAGTTTCCGAGGCGTCCGTCCAAGGTCCAAGCAGAACTCCGAAGTTTACAAGGTTGCCAAAATCGCCGATCCGCAAGGCAAGTTACAAATTTTGATCATTTTGAACCCATACTTTTCATATTTGATCAATTTACCGAGTCGGGGAGTGCCCTGTAGTGGACGAGTCCACAACCCTACCCTAGGGTGGAGAGTGTAGCAGACGGGTGTCGGTACAAGTATTGGACGGGACCTAGTCATGGTTGGTAGTCTCAGGAGAAAATATAAGGACTAGACTCTTATGCTAAATATAAAGCACAGTGACCGCTCAACCATGAGTATTGAACTGTCAATCTTGGTCTGGTAACTACTCACTTTAATTGAACCCCTACAAGTGTTTGGGGTGTGGTATTTGGGCATGGTCTCGCCGTATACATAACGGTAGGTCTTCACAAGCTTGGGCGGTCGTGTTCCGCTTTGGCCCGTGGGTACCCAGTGTAGTAAAGATTTCAACCTATCGAGTAGGGTCTATACAGTAAAGTGAGTAGCGAAAGATCTTGCTTTCTTAATTCAGTTGCACGCTAACTAAGCGTGTCTATTGCATGACATTAGTAATTGAGAAATCTTTTGGTTAAAGCTGAGCAACTCTGTAGAGTGAAAATAAATTGTATTCGAATACGCCGTGCTTCCGGTTAATGAAGCTATGTTTGATGGATGAATCCATTAGCAAGGCATAAGTAGTTTTTCGATGTTTTAAGCTGTGTAATTCAAGAAATATATTCAAGACCCCTTCTCTTTAAGCAGCTCTATTTGTATTATTGTTTTAAATTGTTTACAAATAAAATTGCATCTACATAAAATAATAAAACCAGTATACTCTCTTCCTTGGAAAATCCATGTATGTAATAAGTCAGGATTTACTATTGTGACTTACTGAGTACTGTTGATTGTACTTAAACTTGCTATATTCCCACCACTACAGACACCAGAAGAAGAAGGCTTTTCACGTGTTCATGTTAGGGTTGCGACCACACCTAGGCGTGTCTGTGGAAGTTTTCTTCGGATCTTCTGACTGTAAGTTAGAATTTGGGCTTGGACGCCCATAAAACTGATAAACCTAACCATTAGGTCTTATTTTTGTCAAACTAACCCTTTTTAAATGTCCGTGAGCAGGCTCGATACTACCTTTGTCCGCAACAGAACTCCTGATCTATTGCGGGACGTACGATGGCCCTGTTCCCGAAAACTAGGGCGTTACAGAATGGTATCAGAGCCATGCTTGGCTGTAGGTTGTAACCCTAGGTTTAGATCTGGTTACGATAAGAATATGGTTTTCCAAACTCTATTTTCAAATATAAAAAGAATTTCAAAAAATCATAAGTATTATTGCTATCTCGCCTTCCCTATTCCTGTCTTACCTTGCTTAGACATGCATTAAAAAGCTTTTCTTTTGAGTTTGTCAAAAATCTCAAAAACACGAATAGACGTTTAGACTAATATCTTGCTGTAGGTATTGACCAAATTGAATGAAAACTAACCTTAGTCGAAGTAGTGTTAAGGATGGAGTTGCAAAGAATAGTGCGAATACCCTGACCAAAACTTTTCCTTTCGAAAAGTTGCAAGGTCACCGTTCGAATAGTTAGAAAGTAATACCCGTTTGATTTCCTTGATGCAACGGGGAAAGACCCTTTAAAGTAGTCAAATTTCTCTAATTGTACTAATAGCCAAATTGCACTATTGGCCAGTCAGGCTCTTATATAAGCAATTTGTGCAAAATTGATTTCTAATTTTAAATAAGATTATGTTAAAAAGCTTCCCGCTTCTATCCCATTTTGTCTCAACCTTACCTATATTCGTCTATTTTGTTCTTCCCTTACTTAGCAGATTCAAAATTTCAAAGAAATTAAATGCAAATTCTGATTACAGTTGATGAGTTGAGCTACACCTGTAGAAACCATAAGTGGAGGAAGTAAATAAACCTATAAGGGATTGAAATGTGAGATGATTAATAATTAACAATATTGGTGGATTTATATGTAATCAAACGGATGTATAGTATGAATTTTGATTGGTTAAACTAGTGGACTATGAAAGACGGGATTAACAAGATGAATTTTGGAGATATGGAAAATATGATAATAAATGGATTTTAGATCTGATCAATGATAACGTTTTCGATGGATGTTAATAATAGTAAATGTTGGATTACAACTTTGATCAGTAGTATTATTCTCGGTGGAAGTGATGATGGTCATTAGAGTATTAGTTTGATTGATGATGTGGTTTCAGTGGACATTATCAATAGTGATTACTGGATTGTAATTCTGATTAACATTGTTATCCTCAGTTGATATTTATGACTGAAAGGATTGGATTTTTAGGAAAAGCATAATACAAATAATATTCGTGGAGTTAAAATGAAAATATTGGATTTGAGGGATTAAGTAATAATATTTGTTTGGAGTTTTAGATAGTAAAGACATTATGGCTAAGCAATTGAGGAAAATAGCATAGATATAGAAAGCAAGAAGTAGAAGCTGAATTAATCAGGCCATTGGATTCTAAGCCTATACATAGAAGTAGTGTAGAGCATCAAATAATTCTTGATCATGGTAAAAATGTCAGATCACCCTTGCATATAGATAGAGAATTCCGAAGAGTAGATCTTTAAGAAGCAATCAGAAAAATCATTTAATCTTGCTCTGCTCCTCTCCCACCTTCTTTTACTCCTTGCTAAGCTCAAAAATGTTGTAGACTGATTCCTAAAGATTTGGTTACCATAAAATAAAGAATTATTGACAAATGGAAGTTCTGGCAGCACAATAAAGGGAGAAGGGAAGTCCGAAAAAGACAACTCAGTACGATGGAAATCTTAGCCACCATGAAGAGGGATCAGATTGAATACCACCAAGAACAGGCCAAGATATTGGAGCAGCAAATAGAGATACTATAGCAGTTGACTATGACAAGGTCACTAGAAGGATTAATGACAGTTTCAGATATAACAGCATTCAAGTTTACAACCTTCTTGAAGACTCAACCGCCTCAATTCTCGTCAGCAACGGAAATACTAAGTGTGGATAATTTGTTACAAGAAATTGAAAAAAGAATGGACGCCCTCCAATGTTCAGATAAAGAAAAAGTTCTATTCACTGCGTATCAGTTAACGGGACCAGCCATTAACTGGTGGAATGCTATTAGTGGATGTATCTAGATAAGAGTGATATCACATGGGAAGAGTTTGTGAAGAAATTTCGTAAGACCCACATCTCTTCTAAAGTTGCCCAAGAAAAATGTCAGGAATTTCTTCTCCTGCGACAAGAAGGAAAATCTATTATGGAATATTTGCAACAATTTTATCATTTATCATAGTATGCTCAAGAAGATGTGAACACTAAAGCCGAAAAGATAGAACACTTTGTAAGAGGCCTACGACCAAAAATGAAACGGTATATCAAGACCACCAACTTTCCAGATTTGTGGACTCTAGTTGACCGAGCTCTCATGATAGAAGAAGAAATGTCCAGATCCGTGAAGGTTCATAAAAGGGATGAACCTCCGACTCCAGATGAAGTAACTTGTTTTCACTGCCAACAGGACGGGCATTACCATTATGAATGTCCAATAAGGTTCTTACCTAAGGAAATGGCCAAGATGCAAGCAAGAACACAAGCATCAACGTCACTTCAACCACCAATGGAAAAGGGCACCACTTTTAAGAAAGCCAGGATAGAAGGAGAAGCAATTAAACACTAAATGATGACATAGAGTTGTCACACGTCTCCAGGGTGGAACAAGAAAAGGGACAAAACTTGCTTTGTACCACTTTTGTGTAAAAAGGTTTTCAAGTAATGTACTTCAAAATTTAGACATGTGGAAAAGACTAAGTATGTGTAAGCTGTTTGTACAAAGATGTATGGAATAAAAAGGGTTGTGCTGTATAAAAATCAATTGTTATGAACCTAATTGACGACATCAATTACTAGTAGAATGTGGCAAAGAAGAAGATTTAATGACTACGTACAAGGAGCAAACTTTGACAAAAGGCTAACTCAGTTTCATAAAAAAAAAATCGAAACACCGTGATAGGAATGCGATGAGACCATGACCTACAAAACACTGATAATGAACCAGACACGTCTTGAAGGGTAACAAAGGGATCATAAAGAATATTAATATATGAAATGAACTATGGAGGTTTAGGAGAACACACCAAGCAATTCATACAGAAGATAGTAAGGCAAGTTATACGACAAGGATGATATACGGGATCTGTCACATAGAGTTTGCTGTCACCCGAAAAAAAAATGTCATAGCAGATGCCACAAAACGAGTAACATATCATGGTGTGATCATTACCTCAAAATACTCTTCACAGTTATAAGAGAAAGGAACTCACTTTTCAAGGTTCTCTATATACCCCCAAGAAGAATAAAGATGTATATGAGAAGAGAGGGAATTCCAGCAAAATAATACGAAGAAAGAAATCTCCGAGTGCATAATATGCTTAAAAAGGTACCAGGAAATAGTGGTAAGTCATCAAGGTCTACCAAGATTGTTACAATCCTTACCAGCCTCAAAATGAAAAGAAGACATTGATGAGGATTACGTTACGAACTTTCAAAATCATAAAAGAATATGGGGCCATGGACAAACACAGATTGATTGATTAAAACAACACATTCTCTATCAGTCGAGCAAGCCCACAACGAAGTCAACATGACTATACTCAGCCAAGGCCAGAGTGCTACGTGTGATTTCAAAGAAAATCATTTTGACCCAAAAGCAAAGGTCACCTATATTCAGAAGAAGATACTATGAAAACACAAGGACATGGATGCAGTTGAAATAGGAGACACCAGCAGACACGCCAGTCAATAGACACAACATAAAGGCCATTTCACATGATAAACAAGACTAAAGGAAAGGAATCAGACTATAACAAAATTTTGTTTTTCATCCCATTCTTTGATCTGGGTGAATCTCGAGGACGAGATTCTTTTTAAGGGGAATAGGTTGAAACAACCTTGAATTTCAAAAGGAAATCGATTTTTTTCTCTTGATCTTTGTTTGTTTGCTAAACCTCTCCCTAAACCCTCCTTGATTTCTTTGAGATGTCTGCAAACTCCTCCCTCCTCCTTCGCGCTGGCACGATCGCGCCCGCTGCTGCCGCTGCACGCGTCCGCTCGCCCTCGCTCAAAATCGCAGCGTCGCAACCTCCTTTGTGTTCCCACTCGCGCCATCCCCTGCCACGGTGGCCCCCAGTTGTCAGCGACTCCCCTCCAACCGCCTTGCCACTTATTCCCTCGCCCTTCGCGCCGAAATGGGTGGAGCTCCGCCCCGCCGCGCGCCCGGGAAATTGGTAGTCCGCGTGTCCTCTGCCATACCTCGAGCTGTCGCATCCCTCTGAGCATTACAGGAGCAGTTCACCAACTCCCCAGCTCATTCACTCCCTCTGGCGAAGCTCCCTGCACTCCCTCCTCCACGCGACGCCGATCCCGTAGCATCGCCACTGCTTCCCCGCCTCATCCTTCCTTTAAAGTCCAATTACTGTTGTAGATAGCTTCACCTCGCCCTCACACTCCTCCCTGAGCAACCGATTGCACTCCAGCTCGCCACAGCTCCCACACGACTGTCCCCTGGTCCCGGTGAGTGCCCGAGCTGATCTCCCACCTCTCCTGATTAAAACTCAATTCCTCCTAGCCATAGCACCACGAACACATCACCAGCTCAAAGCCCAACCCAATTTCGCTAAAGCTTTTCCCTATCAGTTTGGTGCCATACACCCCTCCCTCGCCGCCACCACCTTCCCGTGGACAGCCCATTTGAGAAATACCCAAGCTGAGCCCACACCTCCCCCATGAACCTTACCCTCCATATAGATGCTTAAACGAGCCTCTTTCGCTTGAGCATTTCCAAATCAGTCGTCAATCCTCAGAGCCCCCGCCGCTTTCTCTCTTGCCCGTGACCATCACCCAGAACTCCCTCGAGGAAACCGAGCCCCGAAATGGAACCATCTGCCTCCCAGGAACCCTTTGGTACTGGACTCGACCTCGGAGAACCGCCGTCGAAGCCTAATCGTGGCGGGGAAGAACGCCCTGTTTTCTCGTTGCTGCGGCCAGCGGGAGGTTGAAGACAACTGCAGTCATGCGACGCGGCTCCATCTTGGCCGCGCTAGTGCGATCGGGCGGTCGCCGCTCGTGGGCATTTTGTGCCTGGGCCAAATCGACCGTGAGCGCATGTGCGCTGGGCGCGCTAGCCGGCCCACCCGCGGTTTGAACCGCGCCCTCGCGAGTGTGTGCATTCCCGCACGATAGTTGGGCCGGGCCGGTACTGTGCTGCACTGTAGCACCGAGGCTTTCCCAATTTTTTTCTAATTCCACAAAAATGCCAAAATAGTCCATTTGATTCGTTTCGACGTCCCGAATCCTTTTCCGACGTCCGTTACTCCAAATTTCACTTCCAAAAATTCCAACCCGAGCCATTTGGATATTTATTGCTTTTATTTCCTTTTCATAGAGTATTTTATTTGTTTTCTCCTAGATTGATCAGAGGCAAGCCTGGGTTTGACTTTATTTTGGTGTGTTTGCGTTTGTTTCCGAGGCGTCCGTCCAAGGTCCAAGCAGAACTCCGAAGTTTACAAGGTTGCCGAAATCGCCGATCCACAAGGCAAGTTACAAATTTTGATCATTTTGAACCCACACTTTTCGTATTATCTATTTATAGTATTTGCATTAATGTTATTTGATCAATTTATTTGATTAAAAATAAATGTTAGAATAATCTGTTAAATCTAGTTACATCCTACCACTGACAAATGTCCCACTTTACTTTAAGGCCATATTCACCTTGACAACCGTAGTATTATCAAATTAAAGTATAAATAATCATTATTTATCCACACATAAAATAACAAACTATCAAGTAGCCTGGTAGTTCGCCGGTAAAACTATTTTAAAATGTTCTAAGGTAGGGCGGAAGCCGTAGAGTGCTCTGTAGTGGACGAGTCCACAACCCTACCCTAGGGTGGAGAGTGCAGCAGACGGGTGTCAGTACAAGTATTGGATGGGACCTAGTCGTGGTTGGAAGTCTCAGGAGAAAATATAAAGACTAGACCTTTATGCTGAGTATAAAGCACAATGACCGCTCAACCACGAGTATTGAAATGTCAATCCTGGTCTGGTAACTGCTCACTTTAATTGAACCCTACAAGTGTTTGGGGTGTGGTATTTGGGCGTAGCCTCGCCGTACACATAACGGTAGGTCTTCACGAGCTTGGGCGGTCGTGTTTCGCATTGGCCTGTGGATACCTAGTGTAGTGAAGATTTTAACTTATCGGGTAGAGTCTATACAGTAAAGTGAGAAGCGAAAGATTTTGCTTTCTCAATTCAGTCGCACGCTAACTGAGCGTATCTATTGCATAACATTAGCAATTGAGAAATCTTGTGGGTAAGCTAAGCAACTCTGCAGAGTGAAAATAAATTATATTCGAATACGCCGTGCTTTCGGTTAATGAAGCTGTGTTTGATGGGTGAATCTAGTAGCAAGACATAAGTAGTTTTTCGATGTTTTAAGCTGTGTAATTCAAGAAATATATTCAAGACCCCTTCTCTTTAAGCAGCTTTATTTGTATTATTATTTTAAACTGTTTACAAATAAAATTGCATCCACATAAAATAATATAATTAGTGTACTTTCTTCCTTGGAAAATTCATGCATGTAATAAGTCAGGATTTACCATTGTGACTTACTGAGTATTGTTGATTATACTCAAACTTGATATATTCCCACCACTACAGACACAAGAAGAAGAAGGCTTTTTAAGTGTTCGTGTTAGGGTTGCGACTGCATCCAGGCGTGCATGTGGAAGTTTTCTTCGGATCTTTTGACTGTAAGTTTGAATTTGGGCTTAGACATCCATAAAACTGATAAACCTGACCACTAGATCTTATTTTTGTCAAACTAACCTTTTTAAATGTCTGTGAGCAGGCTCGATACTATCTCTGTCCGCAACAGAACTCCTGAGCTGTTGCGGGACGTACGATGCCCTTGTTCCCAAAAACGGGGGCGTTACACCCTCCCCAATGGCCTGGCAGACTCATGTCCCACCATCGTGCCCGATTTGGATGGCGTCCGAGTGTTCTTATGGCTTCGGACGACGCTCGTCGGAGGCATCAATACAAGGCTGCAACTTTGCGTGGTGGGCCATCTATTCTTGCTACTCCTCTACCCCTTGCATGTGCGTCCTATTGTAAGAACCGAAAAACTTTGTAGTGTTTGCCCAACTTGTGTCGCAGTGATGATATTCGGCATCAGATGTGATCAAATATTGAGGATTTTTTTCGAAACGTCTCCTGTATTTTTCCTTGGATAGAGCAACTCGATAAGAGCAGATTACCACTAGCTGCTGTCCCATGAATTTTCTTGTGATTGTCGTGTCCATTTTGCTCTGATTGCAGAGAATAGAGCTATGTTACAATCCCTGTGACCATGTTCTTACCAAGTGATTCTTCTACCACCTTATTTCTATTCTGACTGCTATCTGTATGTTATCTGATGTGTCATTGTTTCTTTGCTTCGTGCAGTCTCATCGCAAATTGAGGAATTAAAATGATCAACTTGAGTCTAATTCACTTTTTTATTAAAACAGAATTGGTGTAGCAGAAAAAATCAACAATGGCGCCTCCAGTCCCCGTTAGTGATGCTGGTGACGCTTCGCACGTCCTCTTCAAAGGGGTCCGAGACCACAATGACGTCCTCATCGAGGTTCTCCTTCGGCTGCTGCCTTGGTCCCTCTTCCAGCTTCGCTGCGTCTGCGAACAATGGCGTGACCAGACAACATCTCCCACCTTCCTCTCTGCGCACGCCAGTCTTCATGCCTCCAACCCTTCGAACTGGCTCCTCCATGACCGGACAATCTACGTCGAAACTGCCCCCACACCTGAACTCGCCATTCTGAACCACCAAAAGCCTCAACGGTCATCACTTGACCTCGCCTGTGCTCCGTCAGCCAAAAAGTCTTCTTTGAGCGCCAGTTACCTATGGTTGTCAGCTACAGCGGTGGTCTCATCCTGCTCACCGCCAATGACTGTAACTACTACGTCTGCAATCCTTTCACTGGAGACACTTTCATTCTCCCTGTCCCCAAGCCGCCACTCCACAATGCCGATGGCTTGGGCATTGTGGCTTGGGACGGCGATCGAGTATGTGGTCGCCCAACTCTGGACGGCCTGTCTCTGGTGTGTCTCGTCGGTGACGCGCCGGTGGGAGGAGAAACCTGATGTGTGCCCCGAGTTCTCCAGGCGCAACACGGTGTTTGCCTCTGGCGAGATGCTCGATTGGGTTGACCTCTGCCGTGACATACTGCGTTGCGACCCCATTTGCATCAATGCCAGCCATCATCCTTATCAACCTGCCAGAGGCCAGTGCTAGGCCTACCTTTGACATTGATGATGAAGATGGCGAATGTTTGTGCTAGGTGGCAATAGTAGTGAGTGGGTGTTGGAGCACAAAGTTGATGTTGCAGATGACAAGGGCTCAGATGACTATGTGCTGCCGGAGGATGAGGCGCCATTCGTTTGCTTGGTTTGTTAAAATATAAGTGAATTGCTTATCTTTTCTCATAAGATTAAACTTTTAGGGTGAACTGGTTGGTATATGCAACTTAATATGCAACCAGCTCATTTATTTACCATTCATCCACTGTGCTACCAAGGAGTCAGAGTACCAAGGAGTTCCCGAGCAGTATGTAGAGGAGTCAAGCACAAAAAGGGCAGCAGGGCAACTTAATATAAACTCCCGCCGTCGCTCTCCTAGTCCTCCTCTGCTCTGATTCCCGTTGATGCTTGTTGGCTCTCACCAAGCATGGGAGACTACGGCATATATGATCGTCATATAGACGATACAGAGGGCTATGAAAAGTACCAGGGCGGTTCGAAGCCAATGGGGACTCCAGAGTTCTCTCACCCATCTGTGGACGACAACATTGGCGGATCTGGATGAAAGGCGAATTGCTGCAAACACATGACTTAGAGTCAGGAATTTCAAAACGGTGAAACGGTATATATCGCAACCTGTAATTATTGCAATGCTAAATTAACTGCTCGTACAGTTGTAGGGATAAAGCTCTTGAATCGGCACTATAAAGCATGCTTATGCAAGATGGCAGCACAAAGCCGAGGGGGAGGAGGCAGAGTACTGCACAACCAATGGAAAAGAGTCAAGAAAATTCGGTTTTGACATGAAGGTAAGGTGAAACTCGACATATATCATGTTAAAGAAGTTATAAGGGTACGAACATGTTATATCTGTTTTTGTCAATGCTAACTCTCGAAATAATGAATTGATAGTTACTAATTCTGATTAGCAAATTGCTAATCATTTTCAAGAGTTTTTATGACCTTTTTATAAAGCAACAAATATTTTATCTGGTGTTTATTATCATACCTCTTGCTTAGTTATAGAATTTATTTGGTTAATTGCAGACAAAATTACCAAATCTAGGGAGGATCTCTTTTTAGGCCATACCATCATAGCAATAGAAAACAAATTTACTAAATATTTTGGTTCTATTTCATATTTATACTGCTTTGCTATTATTTTTTACCCTACAAAAAAGTTGATAGGTTGGCATGGAAGGAATAGGCAAATAGTTTGGCCTTAATTATTTGAAAGCTGTCGCACATATCAAAGAAGAGCTTTTTCGTGTTTTTCTTATGTATCATGACAAATTTGGCAGCAACGCAAGATCGAAAGCCTCATAGCAGACGCAACAAGGAAAGACAAGCAACATCACACTTATAGAAGAAACTAAATGGCAAATCTACTTCTTCGTCCTCTCAACCTCAGGCGGCCTCCAATTAGAATCTGTCTCGGAGCTGAACCACTACTTGGAGCATGATTTTGCAAATAATGCTCCTAATCTTACTGGTGGAGGCAAGATAGACTTATTCAAGTGATGGAAGAACAAAAGCAGATATTTCTTGTACTGTCACATTTCGCACGAGATGTTCTCCTGGTATCGGTATCCACTGTCTCTTCAGAAACGACGTTCAGTATGGTAGGAAGAATAATTGAAGAAAGGAGATTATCCCTCATGCCTAGGATGGTGGAGGCAATCACATATGCCAAATACTGGGAATTAGCTAAAGATCATCAACAGCATCAACTGGAGGATCCTGATATCGTGCAGACGGACACTGTCCTCGAACGCATGAACGATATAGACATTGATGAGTAGATATTATGTGCACATGTTATTATAGTTAGTATATACATATATTGTTACTGTACTCTTTTTCTTACTTGGGAACCCCATTCTGGGGTGTAAGATTATTAACGAGACAGTACCATTGTATTTTAAAATATCAAAGAAATTTAACTTTTTTCTAAAATATTTATGTCATTGTGTGCTCATGTTTTTATATAACCAATTCAATTTCAACTAGTTTTTAACAAGGCGGATACGAGAGAAAGAAAGATGACGGTCGTCGTCACCATTGTCGCCGTCACCTTTGTCATGTATAGTTACTTCGAGCTAGGTTTGTGCGGAAACAGGCTTTTCCGATGTACCAATCATGCTCTTTGTTTTTCTTGTCATAGTCAGATTTGTACACTAGACTGAAGTTGGAAAAAGAAGATAGCATCAGGAAAACGTGCGGTCCAAACCAAACAATGACATCGGCTTCTGTCTATTTATACTCACTGTACTTCCACATCCGTGGTAGCAATTGAGCCTCAAACAAATTGCAATACAGTTTTTGTAATCTGGCAGACGATGGCCAGTCGTATCCCCCTAGTTCTAGAAGCAGTGCCAGTGTTCTTGGCATTGACGTGCCGGCTCTGGCAATCAGCGGCGGCGAGTGGCCATGCCGCCGACCGCGTAGTCCGGCTGCCCGGACAGCCGGCCGTGGACTTCGCCATGTACTCCGGGTACATCACGGTCAACGAGCGCGCCAGACGGGCATTGTTCTATTTGCTGGAAGAGGCACCCGCGGAATCCCAGCCAGCGCCGCTCGTGCTGTGGCTGAGCGGCGGGCCCGGTTGCTCCTCCGTCGCGTACGGCGCGTCCGAGGAGCTCGGCGCTTTCCACATCCGGCCGGACGGCGCGACCCTCTTCTTGAACGAGTATCGGTGGAACAAAGGTAGCCTTCCCTTGATCAGAGCGCTTTGTATCGTTAAGATTTTCCGAAGTGGAGACTGAATTCTGAATGGCTGCAGCGGCTAATATCCTATTCTTGGACTCGCCGGCCGGCGTCGGGTTCTCGTACACCAACACCAGCTCCGACCTCTACACTTGTGGCGACAACAGAACAGGTTACGTACTTAGCAGTTGTTTCATCGCATACTTGACACTGTCTTGGTTGGATTCTGCTCCATGGCTTCAACGGTATGCGAAATCTTTGCAGCTCATGATTCCTACACTTTCCTGGTGAACTGGTTCGAGAGGTTCCCGCACTACAAGTACCGCGATTTCTACATCGCTGGGGAGAGCTACGCAGGCATTTGGCCTTCGCCTTCTCTGCTTAATTTACTCTGTTTCTTGTGCTGAATTCCCCCTTCTCTTGTGACTAGTAAAATGCCCGTGCATTGCAACGGAGTACCAAATGAGAGTGATACATATAAGCAAATATGATCCAAAACCATTCCATAAATATTTTGTTTACCTTACGCACATGCATATCCATATTTAGTAGCATATGGTGTTTCCTGTGCAATAATAGTTGGATAACAGTAAAACACAAAGTATAGTTGCAGACATTTTCATCAGCAATATGTAATCCCCTAATAAGGACCATTGGGCAAATTCTTTCAGGGACATTTAGCTGAAATGTTAACATTTTGACACAGGTAAAACAAAATTGAGGCAACTACTGCGTATAGATAAAGCACCTGCCGATCATGTTTCTTTGCAAAATAGTGGCTGCAAATGGCTACAGAATTGGAGGAGGGGCACTCACATTGTCTGGAACTTTGCTACCGCAATTATTAAGATCCTTCCCTCGAGTGAAAGCATCCTGCAAACAAGTCACCATATCAGTACAGATGAACACCAAACAGCAAACTAATCAAGTGAAAGCAATGCTCACCTCATTTCCCAGGACACTGTCATGCTCATCCAGGTCACTGCCATTTGCTCCAACATCATTGTCGGCATCATCCTACAATCACACACAGCTTTATAGTTTCATGGACACTACGCCACACTCAAATCAACTTCCTCAATAAAGACTCACAATCTTCAAATCCTTGTCGTCTGTGTGAACTTCCTTAGCCTGAGGCATGCCTGAATTCCCAGCAGGATCACTCACAGGTTCCGAAGATGCATCATCATTATCTTCAAAAGGAGTATTTGACTTGAACCGTAGTGAAGGAAAAGAACATCAAAAGACAATTACGGCATTATTTGAATAAACTCAAAAAAACAACTGGACAACTGACTTCTTGAGAATCTCCAGCTTACGAAGGCGGATCTTCTCCAGGACTGACGAGATGGGTTTGTAAATTGGCTGTGCAGTCGGCTTAAATGACGCACTCCATGTCTCTACAGAGAACAAAAGTAAGAAGAAACAGTTAGATAAAAAACACACTAAATCTCACACATACCAGTTCCAATCACGCAAACGGTTGAAGTGTTACAAGTCTATACCTCGCAGCAGCCTCTGCGACTCGGCGTGGATCGAATTAAGCTGAACTCTCCTCTCCTACGCACACAAACCCACACCACCCATCAACCAAATCTACCAGCGATTCAACAGAACTCCCATCAAGAAGCTGTAATCCATAATCCCCTCTTACTCCAAAAATCTCTCCTCAGTGGCCTGAAGAATAAACTCCATAGAAGTTAGCATTACTATTTCAACTGAGGTAAATTTTGATGCCCCAAACATCATAAGGGTTGCACTTACTCATGCAGATCTCTATACCAAGATCGCTGCAATCGAAATACAAAGTTGAGGTCCAAGTCTTTAAGAGTGGTTGTCTCATCGATCTCTTCTTCAAATTTGTCTGTTGTTCGGCTATAGGATGAACCTTTCAGATCAAAGCGGCGATGAATCCGATACTCCGAGCAGAACAAATTGCCCATGACAATGAAGCGGACCTGGAGAAGAAAGTTGTCATGAAACATTAAGGGTGTAAACATTTTGCAGCAAAGTTGTTGCAAATATCACGCACCTTCTGTCCATTAAGAGGCTTTACACAGTGGACACCATAGAACCTTGTGATTAGAGAGTCCTTGTATCGATTGACATGTTGGAAGTAGCTAGGCAACATTCGAATCTGCAACTGCATAGGCAAAATAGCAAGGTGATGGATACCTCAGCACACAAGAAATAAAACAGTTTCTTCTCTGTAACTAATTGTACTTAGCAGCACATTTTGTTTTACATGTACCAGACACAACTAAGTAGATGATACCAAAACAAAGGCACATATTCGCAAGGCTTGGAACTCTTATAAGAGAAAAAAAAAAGAGATTTTTCGAATTCAATAGCATTTCCACAATGCAAATCAAATAACTGTGTGAACCGATAGCATTATTAAATTAATAATTTATCCAATTTCATTTTGACTCTAAACAAGTTTGCATCAATGGCATGAACAACAACGTTACCTTGACTTCCGATTTTTTCACTGTCTTAATCATGAAGCGATCATCTTGGGTGAGGTAAAAGAAGCTCCCACTTTTCCCAGGCGAGGACAGCTCCCTCAGAGCATCATTCCCGCATATCGCGAGCATGTAATCTGCCGGATCAACAGCGAACAACTTCCTCAAATGCCTGCAAAATCCAAAAATCCAGCAAATGATACAGTAAGGCACAAAACAGAAAAACTAAACCACAAAGACACGTTGATTAGAAAAATGGCAAGTAAGCACCGAACACCATGGGGCGTAGTCCTTCCACCAAATCGAGGACGAATGTGGCGGTGTGACCTTTGACCCCTCAGGTGGGAACCGCGTCCAGAACTTCTCCCTTGGGTCAAAATTCGCCGGTGTCAGCTCCCGCATCGGCACCGCGGAAGACTTCCCAACAGAGTGCCTACAATATGCCCACCATAAACACCCCCAAATCCACGATCTCACTAAAACCCACGCCACATTACCAGCATTTCACCACCGCAATAACTAAAGAGTTATCACCTGATGCCCAATTGCAGCTGCAGCATGAGCTCGTAGTTCTTATGGCCCTTGGCGATGGTTTGCCCAGGTCGCTTCCCCTCGGGCATGGTGGCCACCGCCGACACCCAGCAAGGGCCACGGCTGGCTCCTCTCCGAGGAGGATGCGGCGGCGCGGGGGTGACGGAGGAGTGGCAGCGGCGCGAGGGGGGCAGAAGGGGGTGAAGGCGGGAGCGCGGGCGGGCGAGGAGGGTGGGTGCGTCGACGCGGGGGGGGGGCGGAGGTGGTGAGGGCGGAGGAAGGGGAGGAGGCGGGCGCGCGCGGTGGCGGAGCGGGGGTGGGGAGGCGGAGGCGCTGGCGGAGCGGAGGAGCGGGGGAGGAGGCGGCGACGGAGCGGAGGAGCGGGGGAGGAGGAGGCGGTGGTGGCGCGAGATGGGGAGGAGTAGGCGAGGGCGGAGTGGCAGATGAGGGAGGGGAGGAAGCGGCGCGGAGAACAGGGGAGACGCGGAGAACGTGGGGGCGTCGGCGCGGGGGGCGGAGGTGGTGCGGGCGGAGGGAGGGGAGGAGGCGAGGGCGGCGCGGCGGTGGCGGAGCGGAGGACTGGGGGAGGAGGAGGCGCTGGCGGAGCGGAAGGGAGGGGGGAGAAGGGCCGCCATGGCCAGCGGGGGGAGCGGGAAGAGGGAGGCGTGGAGGTGGGGGAGCTCGGGCGCGAGAGGGAAGAGGGAGCGGATGTGCCGGCCGTAGGGAGGGATCGAGGGGTGCGACAATTTGTGCGTGGCGGTTGCACGGCGAGGAAGGGCGCGTGCGCTGTGCGAAGAGAGTTTGTGCGCGGCGGTTGTGCAGCGAGGGAGGGCGCGTGCGCTACGCGAAGAGGACGAAGTACGATGGACTAACTGGCTACAGATTTTTTTTTTGTGAGAAGTGGGAGACGACGGACCAACCACCAACTCCTTTTTTTAAGTAGTAAAGATAATGTGGTAAGTAAAACTCCAGGGCACTATGTCCCGGAGTTATCCCAGGTTGTCTACCGGAACAACAAAGACGTAGAGAAGCCCGTCATCAACTTCAAAGGCTTCATGGTACGAACAGAGCGCTAGGTTTCTTTATCTCATTGCGAGCATGTAATGTCTAGCGCAAATACATCTGACGATCACCATGACATGAAAGCCTGAAACCTTTTCTAGGTCGGGAACGCATTGATTGACGACTACCATGATTTCGTTGGCATGTTCGAGTCGTGGTGGAACCACGGGCTGATCTCCGACGACACGTACGGCCTCCTCAATGCGTCATGCGTGGACGACTCGATCTTGCACCCGTCGTCGCCGACGTGCGTCGCCGCGCTCAGCACCGCCAATGCAGAGAAGGGCGACATCGACAAGTATAGCATCTACACGCCCACCTGCAACGAGACAGCCACGACATCCGTGAGCCGAAAGCTAAAGGGACACTAGGTGAGTAATATCTTCCGATTTCTTAACCATAGTTTTCAGAGTCCATTTCCAGTAAAGCAATGCTGCTTTTCAAGTGAAACTCCCTATGGTCAGGTACTTTGGTTAGGTTAAGGGTCTATTCTTTTTGCCTGCGATTTTTGATTTTTAGCTGAAATTTTTGAATTTTAGTTGTTTGTGGTAAAGATTACGGAGAGAGAAATATTCGTTTGCGATTGTAGATGGTATAGATGTTGGGTTTTTATCGTGTACTATAATTAATTTGTAGACTTCATCTTAAAAAAATACTCCGTTTGAAAGTTAGGTACTGTAGCAAAAGCCAAAAGCTATTTTGAGAAGCTGAAAAGAATAGGTCCTAAGACAAGTGTTGTAAGGTTTGTAACGTACCCTTTGTTGCTTCTTTTCCCACTCGCGTATGCATGTGTGGGTAGGGTTAATAATTTCGCCGAAATTTTGGTAATTTTGGTCCCGAACGAAATTATTTTGTAAGACCGAGATTTAAATTCAAATTCAAATCTTGAGATGAACTTCAAATATTAGAGCAAGTTTCATCTATATTTTCATCTCCATTTCATCTACATCCAATATCTAGTTCATCTCTATCATCTTTGATAACCTTTTTCTCAAAATTCTAAAGTTTCATTAAAGTTCAAATTCAAATTATCGAAATTTTGACCCGAAATCTAAACCAAAATTACCGAAATTTTGGTGATCTCGGTAATTTCGCTACCCTTTGAAAATTTCCCCCAAACGAAATTGTTAACCCTGTGTGTTGGTACGTATTATGCAGCCATTGATGGCCGGATCGTATGACCCGTGCACCGCAAGATACTCCACGGCGTACTACAACCGACCGGAGGTGCAGAGGGCTCTCCACGCCAACGTGACCGGCATAAACTACACATGGGCGACCTGCAGGTTTGTGTTGTGCCTGCCTGAATGCGTGCATGACAAAGTACAGTAGTTTTTAGCAGAAAAAGATCGAGCTTTAGAACAGCCGAGAAGTCCCTCTTGTTGATGGTTGGCATGGCTTAAGTTTATGACATCTTTAAATGAAGCTGAAAACCTCCAAAGCAGTTGTGCCACTTTAGGTTCATGTGGTTATGCTCATTTGGCCTGATAATGAATGGCAGTGACACCATCAGCATTAACTGGGGAGATTCGCCAAGATCCATGCTTCCTATCTACAAGGAGCTTATTGCAGCTGGCCTAAGGATATGGGTCTTTAGGTCAGTTTATTGTACTTTACTTTCTTGATATATTTCAGTATTTCTTAACTGCTTAAGTAGGTTTCACAATTGCTGTCTACTTTCTTAGTCTTGGGAATTATTTTCTTATGGTATTAGGATAGAGTTTATTCGTTACACAATCTCTTTTCCATTTTAGAATAAATGAATGCATAAAGAATCTATTAATTAATATTCGTCATCTTACAGACTCGTGTGGCTATTAATGTATGTGTGATGTCGCTTAATGAGAGTATTTCCCCCTGAATTTTAGAAGATTTTGTACTCTCTCGTTATTAAGTTGGCGTCACTAAAGTCTAAACATACATGTTAGTAAATTTTGTTCTTCTGGAAATCATGGAAGTTCCTGAAAGGGATACATCACCAACCAGTTACCTTTGGATTAACAAGAGGAATAACAGATAATGCGCACGTGCATTGCTTTGACTGAATGAACCCTTCAGAAGGTCGCCGGTCGGCATTAAGAAGTTAAGATGCACATTGTATTATCTGCAAAATATTCCGCTGTTGACGAGTCATGCATTTTCGTGATCAATAGCAACCGGCTACAACTGCCCACACGACGTCTGTTCCTCAGTTCTGGTCAGCTGTGACGTTCGCCAACTTGTTGTCATGCAAGAAAGATGCCCATGGAATAGTCATTTAATGCCTAAATTTTGCGAATTATTCGTGGTTTTCGTCTCGTGTCACTCAGCGTTGCTGTCGATCTGTCAGCTCCAGAAAGATGCCCATGGGATAGTCATTTCATGCCAAAATTTTGCGAATTATTCGTGGTTTTTGTTTCATGTAACTGAGCGTTGCTGTCGATCTGTCAGCTTCAGCGCCACATCTACAATTGGATTTCGGGTCTTATCCTAGGTTCCATCGGATTTATTCTCGATTCTCGGGCCCACAGGTTGTCTTAGCCTATGGACTGCACATCTTAGCCCACGGGCTGTCTGCAAGTAAGTCCTTAAACAACAATTTTATAAATGATATTAGATCTTCTTCCCAAAAAAGACTAGTCTAATGGATAGGAGCTTCCTAACACTTATAAATTATATTTTTTCTTCTCTCATAATCCATATAGGATTCTTTTCCCAACACAAACTTGCCTCTTCATGCTAGAGAAGCCATCTATGCTAAAAACTTGACAGAATGTTCTTTTGTTTATTTCCCAGCGTAGATACGGACGCAGTAATCCCCTTGACATCCACCAGATACTCCGTCGATGCTCTGGGCCTTCCAACAACTATTAGTTGGTACCCTTGGTATGACAACAAAAAGGTGAGCCTCGTTCTCTCAACTTTCCTCTTTGTATGAGCTTCTTGGACAAATCTATTTATTTAACTATTTTGATGGACATGGAAATCATACTCGCGCAACATGCAAGTATGCTCCATATCTTTTCCAACTTAACTAGTGATTTACTTGTATTATGCACTTATTTTGATTTGATGCACACGGCTGGCCGGAGACTACACTAACGCATGCGACATGCCAGAATAGATTTTGTTATCAGAAGTCACAAACTTAATTAATCAATGCCTTGTCTGATTGATTTGATTAGGTTGGTGGTTGGAGCCAGGTGTACAAGGGCCTGACGCTGGTGACGGTGCGAGGCGCTGGGCACGAGGTTCCACTCCACCGCCCGCGGCAGGCGCTCATTCTCTTTTGTCAAAGATAGTATGTATCTTCTATATTTGGTGTATAGGATATGTATAGCATGTAATCCTATCACCTTCCATCCTCTGTATCTCCTTCCCAGTTATTCCAATCTGGGCATGATTATAATTGACCGGCCAGGCACCCATTGTGCCTTGCGCTGCGCATCATCCTTCTCTCTGTCTCTTCTACGTTTGCATGGTATCAGAGCTTTGCTCGCTCCTCTCGATCCTTCCTTGCTTCGCCGATCTCCATGGCGCTCACACGGGCGCGCTCATCCCCATCACTCACCGGGCGACCGGCGGCCGACGGCCACGCGTGCAGCCCCGGCGCGCAAGCTGCCCCGACCGAGGAGATTACACGTGCTAATGCGAGAAGAGGTCGCGCGAGCCACGCGTGCAGCATCGGCGCTCGGCGCAAACGCCGATGGCCTCCTCGCCTGCGCCTGCCATCCAGGGACCACCCGCTCCCGTGGCAGCCGCCCTCAGCGTCGCGAGCGTCAAGACGCACGTGCGGTCACCCTCGACATGAAGAACCCTAACTACACCAAGTGGAGGACCTTCTTCGTCGCCTTCCTCGGAAAGTTCAATCTACTGCCCCATGTGCTCGGCCCCGCTCCCTTCGACACCAGCATAGGGACATGGACGCAAGACGACTTCGCAGTCCTCACCGCCCTCTACTGCTCCATCACCGGGGACGTCCTCGACATCGTCATGGAGCCCGATCAGTCGGCCCGTGAGCTTTGGCTTACCGTCGAGGCCGTCTTCCGCGACAACAGAGAGACGAGGATCATCTACCTCGAAACTGAATTCCGAAGTATCAATCAAGGGGACATGTCCGTGACGGAGTACTGTCGTCACCTCAAGAACCTCGCCGACGCACTCCGTGACCTCGGCGAACCGATCTCCGACCGCACTCTCGTCCTCAACGTGATACGTGGGCTCAGTCCGCGCTTCTCCAACCAAGCCGAACTGCTACCCTTACAGGTGCCCTTTCCGAGCTTCGCTCGAGCGCGGTCCTCTCTTCTTCTTGCGGAAATGCGCCATCCTGTCGATGCCTCCGGCGACACCGCCTTCCTGACCACATCTTCGGCAACCGGCACCCAAGCCCCATTCTCCGATAATCGGGGTTCGGGTTCCGGTCGTGGGCGAAGTGGACGAGGTGGACGGGGTGGACGTGGCGGCTGGGGCCGCGGCCACCGTGGCGATGCCAACAGCAACAACACCGACCGCAACAACTCCGGCGTCGGCACAGATCGTGTGGTTGCCGGCGGCGGCACTGAGCCGCGGCGCGCACCTCTCCTCCAACAGGTCCATGGATGTTGTACAATCCATGGGCTGCTGCACCGTGGGCTGCTCCCCAGCCCTGGACAGCCTCTTGGCGTCCGGTTGGTGGGCAGGGCCTTCTCGGACCACGGCCCAACTACATGGCTGCCCCTCAGCATGCTTTCGCGGCTGGTCCCTCTACGGACACGGCCAGCCAGGCGTCATGGGACCAAGCTGGTCTCATCAGCGCCATGAACAACCTATCCATGCAAACACCAGGGCATGGTGGATGGGTAATGGACTCGGGCGCTACCTCTCATATGGCCTCGAATGACGGTATCCTCTTTTCCTCCCATCCCCTTGACTCAACCACCACCGTCACCGTTGGTAACGGTTCCTCTGTTCCCGTTTCTCATGTAGGCCGCACTGTTTTACCTTCTTTATCTACCCCCTTCACTGTTAACAATGTCCTTGTAGTCCCCTCCCTTATTAAGAATCTTCTCTCCGTTCGCAAATTTACCCGTGACAATAATTGTTCCATCGAATTTGACCCCTTCGGTTTCTCTGTGAAGGATCTATGCTCGGGGACCATGACACTTCGCTCCAATAGTGACGGGGACCTCTACACTGTTCCAGCCGCCACCCGTCCACACATGCTCCTCTCGGCTACCACTTCTTCCGACATTTGGCACCGTCGTCTTGGACATCCCGGCCGAGACGTTCTTTACCATCTCCACAAGAATTTATCTATTTCTTCTCGGACTACAGACTTTTCCTCTTGTCATACTTGTCGCATTAGCAAACATGTTAGACTCCCCTTTAGTCGGTCTTCTAGCACTACCATTGCACCCTTCCAGTTACTTCACTGTGATTTGTGGATCTCTCCAATTCTTAGTAACTCTGGTTTTCGCTATTATCTTGTTATAGTTGATGATTTCTCCCGTTACTTTTGGACTTTTCCCCTGCGACAAAAATCTGATGCGTTCACAATTTTTCAAACGTTCATCTCCTATGTCCACACCCAATTTCAACTTCCTCTCAAATGCTTTCAGACTGACAATGGTGAGAATTTCTCAACACCGCCCTCCTCTCCCTTCTTCACGCCCATGGCATTCTTTTGCGCACTTCACCCCTACACTTCCCAACAAAGCGGTAAAGGAGAGATCCATTCGCACCATCAATAATATTATTCGTTGCCTTCTCTTTCAAGCCTCCATGCCACCCTCCTATTGGGTGAAGCCCTTTCGTAGCCACATATCTCCTCAACCGCCGACCTTCCCAACCTATTGCCTTTCTAACCCCCCATGAGAAGCTCTTTGGTGCACCTGCCGACCTCACCCATCTTCGTGTCTTTGGTTGCCTTTGTTATCCTAACCTATCTGCTACAGCTAAACATAAACTTGCTCCCCGTTCTGCGGCTTGCATATTCCTCGGCTACCCCTCCTCACAAAAGGGATACCGTTGTCTCGATCCATGCACTAACAAAATTATTGTGTCTCGGCATGTTTTATTCGATGAAACAGTATTTCCCTTTGCCTCAGCTGCAGCGGCTACAACATCGACCAGTGACCTTCATTTTCTCGGTGATGTTGATGACTTTGATGGGTGTGAGGCCCCGGCGACCTACGCACGCACAGCAGGGACACCTGCGCCCCGGGCCTCCTCTGTGCCGGGGCCACTTCTCCGTGCGGTGGCCTCATCTGATGGGCCCTCTTCTCCAAGCGCGGCTCCCCTCGGCCCACCATCCGAGCCGGCCTCGCCCGCTGGACTGCCTAGGCCCTCTGCCACCGGCCTATCTCCACGGCGATCGAGCTCGCCCGGGCCGAGACGTGGGACCTCTTCGGTGCCTTCTCAGAGCACCACCACCTCACCGCCGCCGCCTACGTCCCCTGGCCACACGGAGCATGGTACATGCACGCCTGGTGCCACGGCGCCTGCACTGCTCCCGTGTGCACCCGGCCTGCCTCCTGTTGCTTCCACGACTTGGCCATCCACGACTGCTGCTGCCCCTCGCCCAGCCCTGGGCCCACATCACATGGTGACTCGCGCCAAAGCTGGAGTTGTCAAGCCGATTGAGCGTCTTAATCTTTCTGCCACTTGTGTTACAGCCTCGCCAGTGCCCAAGACGTACAGAGCGGCTCTTGCAGATCCACAGTGGTCTCGTGCCATGCGCGAAGAATATGAGGCCCTTGTTCACAACAACACATGGTCTCTTGTTCCGCGCCCTACTGATGCCAACATCGTCACTGGCAAATGGATCTTCAAGCACAAGTTCCATGGCGATGGGACTCTTGCTCGCCACAAGGCCCGCTGGGTTGTCCGTGGCTACTCCCAACAGCCTGGGGTTGACTACGACGAGACGTTTAGCCCCGTCGTCAAGCCGGCAACTATCCGCGTCGTCCTCAGCATCGCCGCGTCCAAGTCGTGGCCCATCCACCAACTTGATGTGAAGAACGCCTTCCTCCACGGCACCCTCGACGAGACCGTCTACTGCCAGCAACCTCCCGGCTTCATCGACTCCGCCCACCCGACTCGTGCGCCTCCTCCGAAGTCCCTCTCGGCCTCAGCGGGCCCCGTGCGTGGTACCAGCGCTTTGCTACTCATGCACGATCCCTCGGCTTCACTTCGGCGGTCTCCGACACGTCACTCTTCATCTACCGCCATGGGGTTGATCTTGCCTACCTGCTCCTTTACGTCGACGACATCATCTTGACGGCCTCCTCGCCTCGTCTCCTGCGCCACCTCTCCGCCAGGCTTCATGACGAGTTCTCCATGACAGATCTTGGCGATTTGCACTACTTCCTCGGCATCTCTGTTCGACGCACTATGGCCGGTCTTCACCTTTCTCAGCACCAGTATGCCGTTGATCTCCTCAAACGTGCTGGCATGGCTGAGTGCCACCCGATTGCGACTCCGGTCAACACTTCAGCCAAGCTCTCTACATCGTCTGGCGAGCTGCTCCGCGACGCCACCGAGTACCGTAGCCTTGCTGGGGCGCTCCAGTATCTCACTCTCACACGACCAGAGATTGCCTATGCTGTCCAGCAGGTGTGCCTTCACATGCACGCCCCGCGGGATGCTCATATGTCCCTGATTAAGCGGATTCTTCGCTATATCAAGGGCACCTTGAATCAAGGTCTCTTCATTCAGGCGTCGCCCGCTTCGTCCCTCATGGCTTACACCGATGCCGATTGGGCCGGCTGCCCCGACACCCGACGCTCCACATCAGGCTACTGTGTCTTCTTCGGCGACAACCTCGTGTCTTGGTCATCCAAACGCCAAGCCACCGTCTCTCGCTCAAGTGCTGAGGCGGAATACCGTGTTGTTGCTCAGGCCGTCGCCGACTGTTGCTGGCTACGACAGCTTCTTGGCGAACTTCATGCTCCTCTCCACTCGGCAACCGTTGTTTTTTGTGACAACGTAAGCGCTGTCTACATGGCAGCTAACCCCGTGCAACACAAACGCACGAAGCACATCGAGATCGACATCCATTTTGTTCGCGAGAAGGTTGCTCTTGGCCAAGTCCGTGTCCTACATGTTCCATCGTCGCATCAGTTCGCGGACATCATGACTAAGGGATTGCCGAGTCAGCTCTTTGGGGATTTTCGGTCCAGCCTTTGCGTCCGGGAGCCCGTTGAACCCGACGCTTCGACTGCCGGGGGTGTCAAAGATAGTATGTATCTTCTATATTTGGTGTATAGGATATGTATAGCATGTAATCCTATCACCTTCCATTCTCTGTATCTCCTTCCCAGTTATTCCAATCTGGGCATGATTATAATTGACCGGCCAGACACCCATTGTGCCTTGCGCTGCGCATCATCCTTCTCTCTGTCTCTTCTACGTTTGCATCTTTCAGCACTTCTTGCAGGGCAAGCCCATGCCAAGCCAGAAGACAAATGGAACCATGGCTTGATAGTTCCTTGTAATTTAGTGGTAGTCATATGGTGAAAGCGCACTACAATTGGATGGCATTCAATGTGTTAAATAAGATAAATTAAACTCAGAAAATATGGAGAGCGAGAGAGACAGAGATGGATTCTTTTTTTTTTAAGTTCCTATGATTTATACACAAGGAAAAAGTACATGAGTATCTAACTGTTACATTATAGACATTGAGAGAACAATGTGTTACCATTTGAGTACATGAGTGGATGACTACGGTTCTAGCGACAGCAACATGGATGCCGATATTTACGGTGAAAAGTAGATTGTCGAGCACCACTGTGGATGCACAGACCAGTGCCTGGTAGCGGTGTTTTTCATGGGAAGAAAACCGAAAGAGGTTTATTTGTGGCCAATTCATCTTGCTGGTGGTCTCCAATGCAAGCATCGCTAATATTATATATGTAAATAAGTTGGTCTAATAGGAAAACACAACACCAAAAATGTACCAGCCTAGTTTTCAGTATTGGGTTACACACTTAATGGATTAGAACATATTATAAATATCGTGGTATAAGCAAATATTTAGATTTAGTTCCATCATAATTAAGGACAATTAAAGCATATTTTCAACAGTATATATATATGATAGAAACTGCATATAAACATGTAATTCTACCATGTCAACTATACAAGAGCATTATAGCTAATTCTTGTAATAAGAATATTGTCGAAATAAGCATGTAAAGTATTCTTATGAAACAGAGTATAACTAAAACCAATATAAAGTTGAAGTTTTAGTTTGATGTTGTTTAGTGCTCTCAGATGTAGAGTTACACAAGATATAATCTTGGCCATCCCACTTCTATGGTCTATACTCTTCACGAATTAAATATGCCAAGTGAGATTCAAACTTTGAGCTCTAAAATAATTAGACAGACCTAACTTTATATTATCAACAATATATATATATATATATATATATATATATATATATATATATATATCAAAAGTATCTGAATGTAGGACAGTGAATCACAAGACAGCTAGAGCAAAGATTTAGAGCTCAAATTTGAACATTCAATTTTAGTATTAGACCACAATTATCATTGCTGAGCTATTCATCCGAACTCACAATATCTCTTTGCCAATAGAAAATCTGAATCAAATGACAAAGTGCAAGCAGCTGAAAACTCATAGTACAGGTAATATTCAAAATCACTAAGACGAGAACTGCACAAGGCAAGGCACGTAAGGAGCGTTGTCCCAGAAAACCAAGTGTCTCGCTTTGCCGAGCAAGAAGACAAAGGTTGACGAAGATACAATACTGGCCTTCACACCTCAGCAAACCGAAAAGTGAAGTCGAGGGTCGAAGATGCCACACAAGACCACCAAAGTACACTTGGCCGACTGCACTCAAGAGCAACAGAGGACCACCACTACCTTTTTCCTTTCTTGGGTAAATCTTTCAAAATTTTCCTCTCACCCCACCAGAGTCAGGGCACTCGGGAACTCAAAGGGGAGAGCTCCAAGAGGAGATGGCACAAAAGCCCCTAATCCTCTCCAAACCCGAAGACTACAAGGAAGAAAACTGAAGAGAAGGAGAAGCAAGATCCGAAGATAAGATGCTCACAGAGGAAGACATGGCGGCTTTAACTAGAGGAGGCAGGGGCTGTGGCATGGTGGCTGCAAGCGGCCGACTCCGAGGAGCCCAGGCCAGCCCGCACCTCCGTCGTCGCCTCTCCAATCGCCGCCTTCCCATTCGCCATCCAAATTGCCTGACACTAGGTCCATATCTAGGTGAGGCACCACTTGAGGAGGAGACCGGGTCTCCTCCTTATCCCTTCAGCACAATTTTGGATGGTCTGAACTTTGCCTCGCACAAGTTCGGACAGTCCGAACTCTCCCCTGTGCAAGTTCAGATAGTCCGAACTTTGCCTCGCGCAAGTTCAGATAGTTTGAACTCTCCCCTATGAGAGTTCAGACAGTCCGAACTCTCCCGCACCTCGCACGTCCATGAGGGTTACGGCTCTATCCTTCTTTTGACCCACCGATAGGTGAGACCCTCATTTTTTTATTTATCAAATTGGAAAATTACCAATTTGCCCTCAGGAGTTCAAATGTCCCCACCAGTTTATCAATTTGGTAAAGATGTTCATATGTCATGTTTAATATACAGCTATTCGACGATGGGTACCTTGCGGGTTTGAACCCAAAGCCTAGCAATAAGGACTGTGATTCTACACAGACAAAAGAAGACTTCACCTTGATTCTACACAGCCTCTACATTTTGTATTGGGCGGCTTTCCCTTTCCCTCTTGGGTTGGGGCGTTACGGTCATGTCCCCGTATCTAGCTCATGAGTATTTTAAGAAAGTATACCCTTAACTTTCTTTGATCGCAACCTTACAATTATACTCACGTAGGTGAATTCTTCTAGAAATCCTGTAAGACAATTCCTGAAGTCTTATAGACATCAAATTCATTAAGAACTATTGCTCAACCTTCCATACATAAATAGCACTACAGCTAATGGGACTTTGTTAGATGTGCTCTCTAATCTCACACATTTTGTTGTCCTAGAGCCTAGTTCACGAGATCTTCATTCTCCTAGGATAGGTTCGCACTAATGTGAGCCTTTACATGGGTATAAGCCCCATTCCCTTAGATGCTGCAATGATGGCCTTCCACGCCAATCTTTTAGTGAAAGAATTTGCAAAGTTCCTTTCAGACTGAATGTATTCTACAGAAATAACACATGTCTCTCTAGCATACCTTACCAACTTAAGTCGTCTCTTTATATGCTTTGAGGACTTCATATTGTTCTTCTTACTCTTCGCCTTGACTAGAACGATTTGGTTATCACAGTACGTCAATATTGCTGGAATCGGCTTTTTCAGCATAGGTAGGTGAGAAAGAAGTTTCTAATCCATTGTATGTCTACAATTGTTGAATCAAGCGCTACTAACTCAGCCTCCATGGTAGACCGTGTAAGGATAGTCTATTTTGAAGACTTCCATAAAACGGCCCCACCTGCTAGAGTGAATATGTAGCCACTCGTAGTCTTTATATCATCCGAGTTACTAATCTAGTTAGAATCACTGAATCCCTCCAAGATTGCTGGATGACCAGAGTAATGTATTCCCAAATTTGAGGTCCGCTTTAGATATCTGAGTACTCTCTCTAGTGCTATCCTATTATCATCTCCTGCATTAGACATATAACGACTCAATCTACTTACAACATATGAGATGTTTTGACCTCGTTGCACTAGGTAGGTACATCAGGGATCCAATTATTTAAGAATACTTAAGTTGATCATTTTCATGCCATGTGTTTTTATGTAGCTTTGCATTTAGATCATAGGATGTAGAGGCTGGTTTGCAGTTCATGAATCCAAATCTTGTTAGGACTTTGTCCACATAATGGGATTGTAAAAGAGTAATCCTATTTTTTCCCTTTAATAAGCTTGATGTTTAAGATAACATCTACTTCACCTAGATCTTTCATGTCAAAATTCTGGGAGAGAAAAAACTTTGTTGTATTGATTATATCCATGTTGGTCCCAAAAAACAATATATCATCTACATATAGACATAGAATGACTCCCCACTGAACCGATAATAGACACATTTATTGGCATCGTTTACACAAAAACCGACCAAGATCATTGTACTATTGAATTTCTCGTGCCATTGCTTGGGAGCTGGCTTTAGACCATATAAAGATTTAATCAATCGACATACTTTCTTTTCTTGCCCTTCAACCACAAAACCATCGGGCTATTGCATATAAATCTTTTCATCCAATTCTCCATTTAGGAAAGCGGTTTTTATATCTATTTGATGTACTTGGAGTTTATATGGGGGGTAGCTAGTGTTAGAAGCACCCAAATTGTGGGTAAATAAGCCACAGGAGAGTATGTATCAAATTAGTTTTCTCCTTTCTTTTGTGTAAAACTCTTAGCCACTAAACGAGCCTTGCACTTTTCAATAATACCATTAGGTCTACGCTTTCTCTTAAAGATCCATTTACAGCCCACTAGCTTACAGCCAGGCAGAAGATCTACAATTTCTCATGTTCCGTTAGCTATGATGGAATCCATCTCACTACAGACTACTTTTTTCTAGTAATCCACATCCGGGGATGCGTATGCCTCTAAAAGGGTTCATGGTTCCTTATCCACGACATAGGTGACATAGTCATCGCCAAGTGACTTTTCAGCCCTTTGCCCCTTACTCCTCCTCAACTCCAACTCTAGAGCGGTGTTATCCACACTATGAAGAATAGAGTGTTTATCTGAACCAGTATGGTCAATGACTTCATTTGGTCTCATAGGAAACACATGCTCAAATAATGTCGCATCACGAGATTCTATCACTATATTTGTAGCGATGTTATTCACCTCGGATTTGACTACTAGAAATCTATAAGCTATGCTATTTATAGTATACCCTAGAAAGACACAATCAACGGTCTTAGGACCAAGCTTTCTTTTCTTCGGCAACGGCAAATGCACTTTTGCAAGGCATCCCCACATTCGAAGAAATAATAAGTTAGGTTTTCTCCCCTTCTATCCTTTATAGGGTGTCTCCTCTTAATTGCGAGGTGGAACCCTATTCAGGAAATAGTTAGCTGTAAGAACTGCTTCACCCCACCAATAGTTTAGCATACCTGAATTCTAGAGCATGGCGTTAACCAAGTCACAAAGAGTTCAGTTCTTTCTTTCGACTATTCCATTTGATTGTGGTGAGTATGGTGGAGTAATCTCATGAATTATTCCACTTTCTTCACAAAATTGGGAGAATTTACTTGAGACATCTTCACCGCCTTGGTCCGATCACCGTTTGATCTTTTTCAAGTTGATTTTCAACTTTGGCTTGACTTTAAAGTGTTCAAGTGCTTCATCTTTCGATTTAAGTAAAGAAATATAGCAATACTTAGTCGCATCATTTATGAGAGTCAAAAAACAACGTTTGCCACCTTTAGTTAGTATTCCATTCATTTCACAAAGATCAGAATGAATTAGTTCAAATGGAGTAGTGCTCCGCCCTTCAACATTATGAAAAAGTTTTCGGGGTTATTTTGCCTGCACATACACTTCACACTTTGAACTCATTTCATAATTATACCTTGAAATTAAACTCTTTTTGGTTTCAAAGTAAACATGACATAGATGTGAATATCAAATATCATGAATGATTACAATGGGAAACATTATAAATGTTTACATTATTCGAGTCAAGAATAAATAAGCAGAACATATCTCAGCTATCATAACCTTTGCCCACAAAATTGCCGAATTTGGTCAACATGACCTTATTGGATGCAAAAACAAGATTTATTCCTTGCCTACAAAGCATTGACCTACTCAGGAGGTTGCGAGTCATTGCAGGTACATACAACACATTTTTGAGGATGAGTGTTTTGCTTGAAGTAAGCTTCTGGCAAACCTGTCTAATCCCATATATTGTCGCAGAGGCTCCGTTCCCCATTAGGATGGATCCACCATCTTCATCCTGAAATAAAGAGAAATAAGATCAATCAGCATATATATATATATATATATGTCTCATAGCATCTGTATCAATCTACAAATCAATTGATGGACTTGCCATAAAGGCTAGAGATACATACTCTTCTGAACTGGAGCTGACCAGTGCGACATTTACTTCGGCCTTACAGCTCTTGTGCAGGCTGGGAGAGGGACCCCTACTTTGCGATTGCGGCAATGGTTGGCCTTGTGGCTAGCTGCACCACTAATAAAGCAGACAATCTCTTCCTTCTTCTTCATTTTCTGGACATTGAGCTTATTCTGGGGCTAGTTCTTGAATGTTGTTTTCCCACTGCCTGGAGCACTCTTGACCTCCACTTGATGAGCTTGGACTTGAGCCTTTTCTGCACCATCACCGGCTCTAGCACGCTCTTCGATATTTATAGCTACCACAACTCATTGAGAGTCAAGCGCTCCTTCATATGTCGGCGAGCGGTAACAAAGTCATGCCACAAGGGCAGTAACTTAGCCAGGATGTTGTTTACTTGGAACTTTTCTGATAGTATATAGTAATACTGACTCAAGTTTCGTACATGGAGTTGTTGCTCATGGAGCTACTCCATCACAGACCGTCCCTCAACTATCTTATAGTTCAAGCAATTAGCAGCTACAAAGGACTCATTTCCATTTTTCCCTTCGGAATACTTCTCATCAAGTTTATCCCAGAGTTGCTTGGCATTTGTGAAATTAATGTAGACTTCGAACAGCCGGTTGGATAAGATGGATAACAAACGGGCTAAGACTAAATTTTTCGCATCCTCCCATCACGTTCAGCGATTTCCAAAGGGAACACTAGAGGATTCAAAATCACCCAAAATAAATTGAGATTAGTCAGTCAAAGTTTTATTTTAGCCAGCCAACGTTTAAAGTTGGTATTGTCAAACACTTCTAGCTTAACGGCATCACTTGAGGAAGTCATTTCTTTAATACTTGGCTTTCTGGACTGTTGTAAATATTGCGGTATAAGCAAATATTCAGATTTAATTCCATCATACTTAAGAACAATTAGAACACATTTCCAGTAGTATATATATGGTAAAAACTACATATAAACATGTAATTCTACCTTGTCAACTATACAAGAGCATATAGCCAATCCTTGTAATAAGAATACTACTGAAATAAGCATATAAAGCATTCTTATAAAACATAGTATAACTAAAACCAGCATAAAGCTCAACATTTAGTTTGATGTTCTTTAGTGTTCTTCAATATAGGGTTACACAAGATATAATCTTAGCCGTCCCACTACTATGGTATATACTCTTCACGAATTGAATATGCTAAGTGAGATTCAAACTTTGAGCTCACCTAAATTCAAATTATCAACAATATATATATATATCTTCGGGCAGTAGACAAAACAATGGCAAGTGATCACCAAATAACACTTTAAATTAGCTAAGTAACTTGATACATACTTCTAGAATATAGAATCACAATAAATTCTGCAACAAGCTGAATCAGCTAACAGAGATGTGTTATAAAAACTAGTGATCACCACATATATATCTTTACTATTATAAAATAAGGAGTTGGTGGTTGTTGTCACACTCTCCTTTTAATTTTAACCATTCGATTTGATCGGACCGTCCTCGTCGCTCCCCACGCCCTCCCCATCGCTCCCCACACCCCCCACGCCCGCCCCCTCGCTCCCCCGCCTCCCCACGCCCTCCCCCTCGCTCTCCCCGCGCCGCTGCCTCCTCCCCCCACCTCGCGTCGCCGCCGCCTCCTCCCCCCACCCCGCGTCGCCGCCGCCCCCAACCCCCCGCGCCTCCGCCCTCTGCCACATCAGATCTCGTTTCCCTAGCCCCCGCCCTCCGCTGCACCGCTGCCGTCGGTGCGACTCCCTCCTCCATCACCACCGTGCGCGCCGCCTCAATGTCCATGGCTGCCGCCATCTTCTGCCGCACCAGCCCACTCCTCTTTGGTAAGCTACGCCCCCCCCCAAATCAGATCTTGTTGGTCTTGACCGTGCGCGAAGAGAGAAGGGGATTGAGGCAGGAGCATGTCAGGGCCGCCCCGACCTGCGTCTTCTCCCTCCTCACCTTTGACGAGCCCCCCTACCCCAAATCCCCCGAGGTAACCATATCCTTCCCTTCTTCCTTCAGATCTAAATGGGGATCCAGGCTGCTAGGGGTTCAGGGGAGAGGAAGGCAAACGCCCACACACCTTTGTGTTCCCTTGCTCCGGCATAGGCCTCGGGCTCCCCCACTAAACTCGCAGCCACCACCCACGATGGACTCCCACCTCCTCTTCCTCCACTCCAGGTCCCTACCTCTATCTCCCTCTCTCACCGCCGTCTGCATGGCGCGCCACCGCCTTGATCCTGCTGCTACCCCGGGTCACCACGTCTCTCCCTCTCACCGCACCTGCATGGCCCGCCGTTGCAGTGCTCCTGCTGCCACCGAGCCAGACGCTTGTCACATGTTCGATAAAATGTCTAAGTCAATGGCCAGGCTCTGTGGCGAGCACAATACCAATTCACATGCCGAACTTTAACATATATTTGTTAAGTTGTGTTCTAACCTGTTTAATTGTGTATACATCTTCTACGGCCTTCACTTTAACATATATTTGTTGTGGCTGAAGGTACGTTGGGCTATCATCAACAGGGATAACATATAAATCAAGCTCAGCCTCTTTTGGTAGCAACTAGAGTTCGTGAGCGTTATGGGAGTTTCGATGGCACAAGGAAGCTGATTCATTCGATGCGATTCTGAGGACAATGAACCTGGTAAAACCTCAGCAAGTAATAGTGGCAACCAGAAATCTGGCAGGACGATAAGAAAGGGTGCGAAGCACAATAGAAGGTATTTTAAGGTTGCTTAGCATTTTATTCATATCTAGAGTAACGCTCTGGTTTTCAAAATCGTAGCGATAACATTTTATTTATCTCATCCCATTTATCATATAATTCAAAACTTGGTAGCGGTGGGATAGGGTGGTATAAATATAATACTGATTGCTTTCTTGGGTGCATGATGGATCATTTAATTTCGGTGGAAATACAATTATTGTCTTAAAAGTTTACTACTATTGCTATTGGAGGCCCTTGATGTACCTTGTAGTGGTAAATGCAGCAATATCGATTCTGGACTTGCCAACTCAGTAGCCTCGAGCTTACCTTTTATTGTTAACTTTTGCTCCTTCACGATGTTGTATTTGTGCAAATACCACGAATGGGGATTCTTTTTCACCCAGCTCCTTGAAGCCCCATCTAATACAAAAAGCAATGAGGAAGACTTGATGACTTTGATCATTGTGGATCTTCTTTAAATGGTAAAATCTTGTACTTGGTATCTATTTGGTGCTTATAGTACTACTTTGCAGAATGTCTTTATCTGTAGTATTAAATGCATGTTCAAATCTTGACACAAAAAGTCTGTTCAAATACATCATTTTGGCAAATCTCACCCTTAATTCAATATCTTACAAACAGTGCATTCTAATATTGGCTTCTACCTTATAAATAGAAGGTCATCGAGTGATAATATAGTAGCTTCTTTTAGGATATCTGTAATGATCTCCTGCAACTTGCTAAAATCATGATGTTTTCTTTTTCTTTGAAGTTATGGTGCCCTGAGCTTGTCCTTGTTATGCTTGTTAAGTCAATTGGCAAGGTTTAGCTTGGTAGCTTTTGCCGTTCTTAAAATGTGGGCAAGAACCCAGAGGATTTAGTATATGGTGAATCTTCTCATTGGCATTGCATTCAATATTTGAGAATTCATTTAATTTAATAATGCATGGGAATCTTTTCACTGTGATGTGGCAATTCTTAGCGCATGTGGAGACCCCCCACATTGTGGATGCCCTAAAGATGAGCTTCAGGAATGATTTGGTGGAGCAATGCAACTTCAGCGGGTGTGGCAAAGGGATTTTTGCTTGTAGCATGGTTATTAAGTCAGCGGTATATTAGCGATATATCGTCGTGTGGCCCTCCGGCCGGCATGGAGTGCGGAATATACCGTCCGCTAACAGGATTGTAATACTTGTTACTGATTGTATTAGTTTTCTATTTTGTTTTCTTTACTTGTTCAAAATGTATTGAAACTGGGTTGCACTCCTTGAGCAAGAACTTAGTAGCTCCACAGTATTTCCTTCGTGAATTTGGATCATTTAATACATTAGGATTCTGAAATACTCATAAAACTCCCATTGTCTGAAAACAGGACACCAACATGCTCTTTTCTTATAGGAGCCGTGGAACTAACTTGAGCTGCAATGCATGTCTTGTATAATGCGTGGCCTCTGTTAGGTCAGTGTTAATTGTTTATGTCATAAATTTGAAGTCGGTTCTTTCGGTATCCAGTACTTAATTTCTTAGCTTTTCCTTCCTGCCACATATTCCTTTTTTTCTTCCTGTATCTTTTATTAATGCTGTTACTTGAAGGTAAGAACCTTCATTGCTCATAGGTTTCATGTGGGATGCACATAAATAGTGTTTATAAGCCTCATAACGCAGTAATGGGAAGCCCAACCTTTTTTTTCATGTAGTTGTGTACTCTTTACCTTTTCCTTCTTTTTGTAATCTTTTCTTGGAAGGATGCTATGTTGAAATATTAGTGTGTCTTTCAGGTTAAGCCTTTTGTATTGATGCCTTTTGTTCACGCTATAGATTAGAACTCTATCAAGTCTGATATCTTACAAAATTCTCTTTGTGGATAGGAAGCCAAATTTAGAATTGGAGGATCCATTGGAAGCCAAATTATCACCCAAATCGGTATTTTAATAGTGATCATCGTTGTTTCTTTATATTGATCCCCAAAGGAGAGATGGGCTTATGAAGGCAAGTTTGCTATGAATTCACAAATAAAAAATTCATTGGTGTATCACATTTTTAATGGGAAGCTCACTTGTCAATTTTTTTGATACAATGTTCGAGAAAACTGAAGTTCAATACTTGTTGATCTTGATTGTTAATCTATGTTTCATTTATTGATTCACAGGTAAGTTATTAATCAATTTCTTTTATTTGTATTACTTCTGAAGTTGTAGATTATGCTGTGTTTTTTCAGTTGTTAATCTTGTTTGTGTTTGTGTTGCTATAATAATGAAACCTACTCCTTATTTAGGACCAACATCCAACAAATAGTTGGAACTTCTTTATTAAATCAATTGGTGTCTGCAGTTTGTCTTTGTTTGGTCATCCATGATAAATTCTTTATAGTTGAATGAGAGGCGATGCTTTATAGACCTTATAGTTTGTCTTTGATAGTATGCATCATTTTTATTTAGTTTTCCGTTGCAACGCACGGGCACCTTACTAGTATCTCAAAAGTATATGAATGCAGGACAGTGAGTCACAAGATAGGTAGAGCAAAGATTTAGAGCTCAAATTTGAACATTCAATTTTAGTATTAGACCACAATTATCATCACTGAGCTATTGATCCAAACCTACAATATCTCTTTGCTAATAGAAAATCCAAATCAAATGACAAAGAGCAAGTAGTTGAAAACTCACAGTACAGGTGATATTTGAAATCACCAAGATGAGAAGTACACAAAGCAAGGCATGCAAGGAGTATTGTCCCAAAAAACCAAGCACCTCACTTTCCCGAGCAAGACGATGAAGGTTGACGGAGATACAATGCCGGTCTTCACACCTCGGCAAACCGAAGAGTGAAGTCGAGGTCGGAGATGCCGCACAAGACCACTAAAGTACATTCGGTCGATTGCACTCAAGAGCAACAGATGACCACCACTGCCTTCTTCCTTTCTCAGGTAAATCCTTTGGATTTCCCCTCTCACACCACCAAAGTTGGGGCACTCTCTCACACCACCAAAGTTGGGGCACTTGGGAACTCAAAGGGGAGGGCTCTAAGAGCAGATGGCACAAAAGCCCCTAATCCTCTTCAAACCCGAAGACTACAAGGAAGAAAACTGAAGAGTAGGAGATGCAAGATACGAAGGAGATGGTGGCTTTAATAGAGGAGGCAAGGGGCTGCGGCATGGTGGCTACGAGCGGTTGGCTCCGAGGAGCCCGGGCCAGCCTGCGCCTCTGCCACTGCTTCTCCAATCGCCGCCTCCCCACTTACTGCCCAAATCGCCTAAGGCTAAGTCCAGATTCGGGCGAGGTGCCGCTTGGGGAGCAGACTGGGTCTCCTCCTCCTTATCCCTTCGACACAAATTCAGATGGTCTGAACTTTGCCTTGCGCAAGTTTGGACAGTCCGAACTTTGCCTCGCGCAAGTTTGGACAGTCCGAACTTTGCCTCGCGCAAGTTCGAATGGTCCGAACTCTCCGCTGCGCAGTTCAGATGGTCAGTACTCTCCCGCTACGAGGGTTCAGATGGTCCGAACTCTCCTGCACCACGAATGTCTGTGAGGGCTTCGGCCATATCCTTCTATTGTCCCACCAATAGGTGGGACCCTCATTTTTTATTTATTAAATTGAGAAATTATCAATTTGCCCTCGGGAGTCCAATATAACAAACCTATTCGGATTGGATCTATTCTAACTTAGTACGGATTACGATCCACTAGATGTCAACCCATGCACCTACACAGGCTAGAAATTTTGGAAACATAATTATTAATTTGATATGATTTCGTATGTCCATCATGTATTATTAAGAAAATATTATCATATAACTCTATTTTTCTTATTTTCCCAAAGGTATTCAGCATGCAATTTATGTCATTTAGTCAATCTCTAATTTGAACATGGTGACCGCTATTTCTTTTTTAATCTCTAATTTTTCTTTTTTCTAATTTTGTCAATGTCTTTTTCTCTTGTTAATATTATATTTTGTGACATATATTCCAATTAATATGGAAATTTCACATCTTATATTTTCCTTATATTTATTTGAAATTTTTGGAATAGTTTTCATTAATTAGTATGTAATATCTTTCTCTGAGAGGGGTTACTACCTAATACTATATCAGAGCCCACAATTCTGAATGTACTTCATTTTGGACATTGACAAAATCTTTTAAATGTATTACTTTTACCACTCATCTCCGGTCAATGGCAATGAGCCATAGAAGTCATGAGATGGCTATATATGGCAACAATTAATCCAAGCCGTAGATTCCACATGCAAAAATTAGATGGGCAAGATGTTTTCTTGTTTATCAATAATGCAATTTCTAGAATTTTTTCCCTTTATAACGCTAGGCTTAACAAAAGCTCAAACACTATGAATCTATACATAGTCAAAGCGATATACTACATATATTCCAACAGAAAAATTAGTCAGTAACCCATACATTTGAGTAAAAATTAGTCGGTAACCCGTACACTCACATCTCCATCATGTATTATTGAGAAAAATATTATCATATAACTCTATTTTTCTTATTTTTCCAAAGGTATGCAGCATGCAATTTATGCCATTTTGTCAATCTCTAATGTGAACACAGTGAATGCTAGCGAGATGCTTCCAAGTTTTCTTTTGTCTAATTTTGTCAATGTCTATTATATTTTACTCTTGTTAATACATGACGAAAACAAACTCCATTATTTATTTGTCACTGGTCAGATTTGATACTAAATCCAAACCATACATTCAAGCTTCGCACAAAATTGATGGATCAGATCTTTTCTTTTTCTCCAATTAATGTGGGAATTTATAACATTTTTTCTGTTCTTTTATTAATGTGCTAACTTCTTGCCTTTTAGGATTAACGTGGGGCTCATGGAGGAGCCTTCAATTAGTAAAAATAAAGAAATATTTGTATAAAAATTAGTCGGTAACCCAAACACTCACATCTATCTCCATCATGTATTATTAAGAAAAATATTATTATATAACTCTGTTTTTCTTATTTACCCCAAAGGTATGTAGCATGCAATTTATGACACTGAGTCAATATCTAATTTGAACACAGCGACCACTATTTCTTTTTTTAATTGATAGGGACACGCATCCAATTTTTCTTTTTTTTAATTTCATCAATGTCTAGTTTTACTCTTGTTAATACATGATAAAAACAAACTCCATTATTTATTTGTCACCAATCAGATTGTATACTAAATCCAAACCGTACATTCAAGCTCCGCACAAAATCGATAAATTAGATATTTTCTTTTTTTCGATTAATGTGGGAATTTACAACATTTTTGTTTTATCTAATTAATGTGGTAATTTTTGCTTTTTAGGATTAACGTGGGTGTCAACCCCGGATTTAGCCAATCCAGAATCCTTTATGAAACCACTGAACTATTCCATGGATTAATAGATAATGCTCACAGATACATTGCTGAATCATTTCATACAGGGCATAAACTGAATCATACATTAATATTATAATATCAGAGTTTGAATAGATCGCATCGGGTTAAGTTTACAATAAAATCGACTAGGCCATAAGATACATTACATAAAATTTGCAGAAGTGGAAGAAACTAAAAGAGATCACATCTCACCACAGGCAAGCAACTGAGGAAAGTTTATGTGCAACCGATATTAATCAAGGATTTAGAGAACATTGGTGCATGCCAATAACACCTTAGCTAGACTGGGGAAGACCTAACCTACTACATACTACACTAAGCTCCACCATCTTCATCACCATTAGCTCATTGATCGTCGTAGTATGCATACTGCCCAGAATCCATAGGTTCTGAGATTTTTGTGAGCGAGTGTGAGCACAAACAACAATACTCCTTGAGCCAACACATAGGATGCAATATGTAGGGGTGGAAATATGGCTCGTGGCTCGCGTCTCGGCTCGATACAGGCTCGGCTCGGCTCGACTCGGCTCGTGGCATTAACGAGTCGAGTCTGAGGTTGAGCTCGTGGCTCTTAACAAGCCGAGCCCGAGCTGGCTCGCAAGCCGCTCGTTTGGCTCGGTCTCCTCTGGCTCATCTGTGCTCCCGTCGCTCCGCTCCACATGCTCCGCGAGTCGCTAGTCGCTATCTCTCTCGGTCGCTCCGCTGAGTCCGGTCGCTCTCTTCGCATACCGTCCGCTCGCTCGCACTCTCTCGCTATCTCCCCATCCGCCTCTCACCTTCTCCCCCTCTCCCTGCCTGCCCCCATCGCTGATCCCCCACTCCCTCGCCGCCTCTCCCCCGCCCGCCCCCGCCGCTGATCCCCCCGGTGCCGCCGCCTCTCCCCCCGCTCCCCCTGCCGCCTCTCCCCCTCTCCCCCGCCCGCCCTCGCCGCCTCTCCCCCTCTCCCCCGCCGCCTCTCCCCCGCCCGCCCCGCGCCGATCCCGGTGCCGCCGCCTCTCCCCCGCTCCCCCCGCCTCTCCCCTCTCCCCCCCGTCCCGCCGCCTCTCCCCGCCCGCCCGCCGCCGATCCCCGGTGCGCCGCCTCTCCCCTCTTCCCGCCCCCCGCCGCCGATCCCCCCGGTGCCGCCGCCTCTCCCCCGCTCCCCCCGCCCGCCCCCGCCGCCTCTCCCCCGCCGATCTGAAGCCGGGCACCCGAGAGGCGATGGATCTGGGCGGTTCCGATGGTAGTTCTTGGTCGTCGGGCCGCGGCGGATCGGCCGCGCGGCCAGTCGCGCGCGCCGCGCGCCTGCGGCCTGCGCACACGCGGCTTCGTGTTAACTATTATCTGTGTTAACTAGTGGAATATCTTGAAGGATTTTGCATTGGCTTTCGGCGAGACATTCATAAAAAATACTAATTGCATTAAAATGTGATTGCTTAGTATCTGTTCCATCTTGTCCTATTTATGAGGTTTATGAACTCTGCATTTCCATGCACTTCTGTGACTCTTGGGGCTAAATTGAACAAGATTGAATTTGTTGTCACCTAAATCTGCATTGAACGAGCCTAACGAGCCGAGCCCGAGCTTTTTACCGAGCCGAGCCGAGCCTGTTTTTTAGCTCGTTAGTCTAACGAGCCGAGCCGAGCCGCTTTTTTATCGAGCCAAGCCGAGCCGAGCCGCTTTTTTATCGAGCCTTACCGAGCCGAGCCAAGCCGGCTCGATATCCACCCGTAGCAATATGTATACATGCAAGGCTTAAAAAAGATGGCTTGAGTTCTTTTACTCCCTCCATCCAAATTTATAATGTGTATTTTCTCTTGGCACATAGACCAAAGAGATAATGAAAATGGCTAGGTTACCCCTAATTATTATCTCTAAGTACTATATTCAATGCACGCATGTAGAGAATAGCAAATAAAACTATATATTTATTAGGGGTATAAAGAGAACATTACACTAATTTGCATTAGAACATGAAATACGTCCTATATGACAAGGCCATTCAAAAAATACACCCTATAAACTTGGATAGAGAGAGTACTTGCTAAAGGCAACATTTGTACATTATAGATAAATTAGAAAGTCCTATGATTTAGTATTTTAACTAAATCATATTTTAGGACTTAACATTTTAACTAAATCATATTTTACTAACCGATGCAGGTTCCATCCACCATATGCTAGTTTTTAATTATTAGGGTTACATCCACCCAACTATCAGTACTGGGTTACATCCACCTAGGGAAAGTAAAATTCAAGGTTACATTCACCCTACGAGTTTTCATTCTACCTACAAAGGTTTTTTGAAATAGAAACTAACTCGTGTAAGTTCCCATGCCCGCCCTTGACTGTGAGCATGACTGTTCGAATAGTTTATACTATGCAGAGACTGTACACTTTACCTATAAGAAATAATAAGCTTGGTATGTTTTATATATTTTCTTGGACATGTGAATCAAATAGATCATTACAAGGTTTTTACCATGCATCCCCTGTGTAAGTTACACCTGTTAAGGTTTTACTTTACGGTGGTTACGTCCACCACACCTAGACTCTCTCTTGTGCCATACGGAGGCTTACACCAGACACAACCCATGTCCACAATGGCTTAAAACCAGCGTCATGACTCGTGGCTCACTCTAGTGGTGCAATCCGCACTGGTGGATACAAAATATTTAGCCAGGTCATACACATTATATACTTGTGGTTGTACTATTTTACAAAGGGAGGTTATTATAGAATTAAGTCCTTAAAGTTATCTAAGCGGTACATGTCATATGCCACAATTTCTTGTGCTACATCTGTACCAACCATCATACCATCCATCAACATGACTAGGTTGAGATGGTGACATGGAGCCAAACGGCGGCGAAGTGAGTGACGTGGAGGGCTTACTGGGGAAGAGGAGAGAGAAAGGCGGTGGTCGGGGCAGCTTTAGGGTCTTTGAGGTAAGCTTCCCACAAGGGCAATGGAATTGTGGCAGAGCAATGCTCCAGATTGGCTTTGGGTGGTGAAACGGCCGAATGCGACGATGAGGCGAGGGGCTCGAGACTCTCGGCTCAATTGCGTGCAATGGAGTGTGTGAGGACTGGATGGTGCGATACCTGGGTTTTATGTGGGGTAGTGAGTTGGTGGGGAAATAGGCGATAGGGGTTGGTGCAGAGAAAAGGGAGGGTAGTGGCTTGGCACATGACTCAAGGAATGGCTAGGTAGGCTCGGACATGATAGGGAGGGTGGCTCTGACAAAAGCCGGGAGGAAAGGGGAGGAGAGGCCGGCTTAGGCACAGTGGCAGTGACGCAGTGAGGAGGGGGCTGCTCGACCTGATGTGGCATGGGCGCAAAGCCAGGATTCCAAGGGCACGTAGAGGCGATGAGTGGTGCAGCGGCTTGGGTGATATGGTGTTATGCGCACTAGCGTGGGTGCACACGGTGAAGCGGGAGCATGCACAGTGTCGACCAGCACGCAACGAGCATCACATGCCATTCCTAGCTGAACCAGGGGTTGAACGGGCTGGGCCCAAGAGAGAAAAAGGCCAATATGATTCTGGCCAAGTCCAAGGTAAATATGGATTTTGGAAATTTTCTACAAAATTCGACTTTTGGATGAAGTTTGCTCAAATGATTTGAATTACATTTTGGTTTGAAATTTTCTAAGTACAGAAAACATTTTTCCCGAAATGGCATATTACAGTGGGGCTTCTGGAGGAGCCTCCAATTAGTCCTCCCTCCGTCCAAGTTTATAAGGCATATTTTGTTGAATGATCTTGTTCATAAATATTAGAGATATTTTGTATTCCAATGTAAAACTAGTGTGAGGTTTCCTTTATACCACTAATGAATATGTAGTTTTACTTTATGTTCTCTATATGCATGCGTTGAATATATTATTTAGAGATAATAATTATGGGTTGTCTAGTTATTTTTAATATCTTATTGGTTTATATATCAAGAGAAAATACGTTTTATAAACTTAGACAATAGGAGTAATTTTTAGCTATAACTTTCTTTTTTTCCTTTCTTTGTTTTTAGCGTAAAGTAGAACTTTCCGGTGAGCATAGCTTCCAGAGATTGATTTGTAAACGGACAAACTCAGGTCAGGGTTGAGGGATGTACGTCATGACTTTTTTGTGTCCGGGTCGGCAGCATAAAGCAAGATCTTCCTTGCTTGTTCAAACCAAACTCCTATGGCTCGTACAATATAGGAATTGGTCTAGCTGCAAATCTTTTAATTTATAGATGGGCATCTATCAGATGATGCCGACAGATTGACTAATTTCATCTAGCAGAAAGTCTTTTATATCAATACACCAATTTTCGAATACAAGAATTAGTGAAAGATTCTAATAGATGGGGTCCATCGTGTATGATGTTGAAACATTAATTGTGCCTCCAATTCGAAGATAATACGTGATGAAAACAAACTCCATGATTTATCTGTCACCGATAAGATTGGATACTAAATCCAAACCGTACAATCAAGCTTTTACACAAAATCGATAGATCAGATCTTCTCTTTTTCTCCCATTAATATAGAAATTTATAGTCTTTTTTGTTTTCTCCGATAAGTAAGATAACTTTTTTCTTTTTAGGATTAACATGGGGCTTCTAGAGGAGCCTCCCATTTACATATGAATTCCTACGATACAGTAATTGTTCTAGTCAGTATCGATGGGCGTCTACCATGTGATGCCGAGAGATTGATTTCATCTAGCAGAAAAGTCTTTCATATCAACACACAAAATTTTGGATATAAGAATTGGTGACAGATTCCAATAGATGGGGTCCATCGTGCATGATGCTCAAACAGTGATTGTACCTCCAATTAGAAAGATAATATGTGCTGAAAACAAACCCCATTATTTATCTATCACCGATCAGATTGGATACTAAATCCAAACCATACATTCAAGCTTCCGACAAAATCGATAGATCAGATTTTTTTTTTCTTTTTCTCTTACTCATGTGAGAATTTATAGTTTTTTCTTCGATTAATGTGGTCTTTTTTTGTGTTTTAGGATTAATGTGAGGTTTCTGGGGAAACGTCTAATTAGTAAAGATAAAGATGTGGGCTCAGTACCTTAGTCGATTCCTAACGTAGAGTGTAAAGCTCCACTAATGAGGCTCTTTGTAAGGTGAGGCGTGGTGTGCTTTTGGCGGCACAAGACATCGCGAAATCCTGACCTGATCCTGAGAAACCCTAGCCGTATGCGCTGTTAACAAACTGGAGCATGGTGTTCCTGTTGTAAATAATGCGATATAAACATATGTATAGATATAATTCTAGCATAATTAGAATACTCAGTGAATATATCAAGAGATATACAAATGATATAAATTGCATATTACCATGTAATTCTGTCATATCATTTGCACTAAAACACATATTCACCGAAAGGAGCAAAAATACTTCTAACCTAAACATATATGCCAATGTAATGAGTATGGAATCAATTAAGACAAGCATAAAGTACAAGTTTTAATTGATTAATATTTAGTGCTCTCAGAAGTAGGGTTACACAAGACTGAATCTTGGCCGTCCCTCTATTATAGTCTATACTCTTCATTAATTGAATATACCAAAGGAGATTTCAAATTTTGAACTCTAAATTCAAAGGCTAACACCTTCAAAGTTCGAAATATACCCAACACATATACATTCGGCCAGCAAGGCAACAACCAAAGCAATTACTCAATTAGAATCAGATTTAGCCACATATAACTTGATTTTCTTACTGATTGCTTAAAACCAAATTATCTAGTCATGCAAATCTGAGTTCTAACAACAATCATGTAATCTACATATGATTGCAATGATCCAGTGACAACAGGAATCAAACAATATGTGATTAAGATATCAAAGTCTGAATATCAACATGTATAGCTCAGATTTCATCATTCAGACAAAGTAACGACAAAAGTAACAAGAATTTAGAGCTCAAATCTATAATCTAACAATCTCAGTATAAGACCATTTCCATCATCGACCATACAATCCAAGCCCACATACAAACTATGTCTCCCAATACTTGAACTTGAATCAGGGATTAAGGAACAAGTACAGCCCACAAAGTTTGCACAGAATGGAACCGAAAAACTCACAATGCAGACGGCACTCGAAGCCATCCAGAAGCAACCAAGCCACCAGCAAGAACACAGTTGGTAAAACTAGGCAAGACACACCCGAAGGTGCTCACACAAAAAACCTAGCACCCCTCTGTGCCACCATGTGAGGAGTGTGATCGTCGGAGATACAGTGCCAATCTTTGTCATTTGGATGAAACAAGCAAGTAAAGCTGAGGTAAAGGAGACGCTACACAAGAACACGCGAGACACCGGCCAAGTGCCTCACCACCGAGCACCTAAATACGCAACACCACCACCGAGACTAGCTGTTCTCAACGAGGGGAGGACCTTAAGTTTCAAATCCAGAGCACAATCGGAAGTAGAAAGGAGGATGGAAGGGATCGGGTATTACCAAATTCACCGATGCCTTATGGGGAGGAGACGGCCTCCTCTTATAGCCAAGAGGAGGAGGAGGGATTGCGAAGCTTGGCGTGGTGGCCTCCAATGGCTGGGGCCGAAGCCCCACGTCTGCCGCCTACGCTGCCATGCCCTCCGCCTCCATCGCTGCCGCTCCTCTTAGATCTGGACCATTCGTGCTGACCCACTGACAGGTGGGCCCCACATCCTTTCTCCCCTTTTTTTCCTTTTTCAATTGTGAAATTATGAAAATACACCTGGATTTTCAATAGTTCCACCATAGGACATGTGCATATTGGTAGAGGTGTAGTGCTACTACGGTTCTAATCAGGGATGATCCACAAAAAGGTTTATGGGACGATTGCAGGACCAATCCAATACATGGACACGTACTTTTGGCTGGATACCACAGTGAAAAAGCAACAAATCGACTACATGAACGAACTAATATATACCGCACTAAGTTATAGATATCCCAAAAATTCAATTAAAAAGAACTCAATGACCTTCTAGAGTCCAATCTACAAGAGAGAACTGATATGTCCTAATGATTGTTGATGATTGCTCCAGACACTCATGGTTTTATTTTTTAGATAATTATCCCTTAGATTATCAGTTAACCTTCCAGGAGCCCTTAGAATCATTAGGAGTGAAAAAAGGACTGAGTTCAAGAATCCATCCTTCTCCTCTTTCTGTGTTGAGCATGGGCTAAAACATTAATTAGTTGAGATAGCTAATAGTATGCTAGGTGAGCATGCCACTTCTATGAGGTATTAGGCTGAGGCAATTTTCACTGCACGTTATATGTCCAAAATGGTATTCTTGAGAGGCTCATTGAATAAGGCTTCCTATGAGCTTATGTTTAGTCATAAAAGTCTAGTGTATCTCATTTTAAGATCTTTGGTTGTAAGTGTTTTATTCTTAAATATGGCAACCTTGATAAATTTGAATCTATATCTTCAGATGGAATTTTTCTAGGATATTGTGCTTATTCTAGAGGCTATTGTGTGCTAAGTCTAGAGAATTACAAAATTGTGAAAACCTATAAGGTTACTTTTGATGCGGTTAGCCCAAAGACTATAACAGACATTACAGGTACATAGGTTCAAAGAGATTTAGATGGAATCTTCCTGATGATTCTAATGGAGAAGATGATGTTGTTGATGTACTTCCACTTCAGCCAGCTAAAGTTCCTGCCTCCACTACTGCACCTTCAGCTGGACAGCCTACTCCCACATCTTCTTCAGCTTAGGGTGGCTTTGCTTCTACCTCCATAGCCTATGAGGTAGAGGCTAAACTTGCTCTAGGAGTTCCTCAACATCTCCAACAGGTACATCCACCAGATTAGATAATTGGAGATCTTCCTGAGCGAGTTACTCGCTCCAAGTTCATCTCTCTTGATTCACATGCTTATTTGGCTTTTATTGCTTCCTTTGAACCTCGTGATGTCACCCATGCTTTTGCTGTTGAGTCTTGGATCAATTCCATTCATTAGGAGCTAGAGAACATTGAGAGAAACAAAATATAGACCCTAATTGAGCCTCCTCATGGTCACAATTTGATAGGAACCTAGTAGGTTTTTAAGAACAAATAGAGTGAGGACAGGGTAGTTGTTAGGAATAATGTCAAACTTGTAGTTTAGGACTTTTCTTAGGTGGAGGGCTTTGACTTTGAGGAGACATTCCTCTATTGCTAGACTAGAAACCATTAGGACACTATTAGCCTTTGCAGCCTCTAGAGGCTTTAAACTCTATTAGCTGGATATCACAAGTGTTTTCCTTAATGATTTCATAGAATGTGATCATGCAAAAATAGCACACCCGCTAGTGCACGGGTTGCCACTAAAAAAGCGGTAAGTGTTGTGTTCTCCATAGGGATTAGACTGAGGCTACCAGTGTTCAACTAAAGCTAGGTCAACCAAAATGGGAGAGAAAAATAGAAAACTAAACCTAAAATGACTATCGAATCAACCAAACAAACTAAACTATGAAAATGACCAAACGAACCCCTAATTGCATGGATGAATTGATGAACAAACTAAACATATGCACAAACAAAAGACAACGGGACGAACAACTGAATGAACAGCACGATGAGAGACTACACGAATGAACATGCACGAATGACAAACGAATGCTATCGATGAACGAATGAACACAACTACCAACCAATGACCTAACTTACTACCAATCGCGAGATAGAAAAAGGGAGTAGAGAAGCACTGAGAGAGTCTAGAAGCATGGAGGGAGTAAAGAGAGAAAAAGGGAGAAAATAGTCGATGGCTAACTAGATGATGGCGTCACAGGACAACACAAATAAACAACTACGATGAACGATCCCATGGCCTAACTATCGATCGACCATGAAAAGAAGAAAGAGGGAGCCGAGAAGAACTAGGGGGGTATACAATCAATACTGAGGGTTCTATCTACCCCTCGTGTTTTTATCCCAACCACAAACTTTATTTTGTAAATAGACACTAACTCTGGTAGGTTCACAAAGTCCACCCATGACAATGGGCATAGCAGTTCGAACATTTTTCACTTTGCAGAGGTCGTTTACTTTACCTAAAAGAGACATGCAACTTGTTATATTCCACATATTTCCTTAGATATGTAGATTAAGAAGGTCATCGCAATGCCTTTACAATGCATCTTCTCAACAAGGCTACACTCGCTAAGATTTTCACCGTCGTGGGATTCTATCCACCCTCTACGAAAGCTCCCTCTTGCACCATCACGTCAAAGGCTTCTGTCTAGCTCACTTGACGTGTGCCACCGAATGGCACAACCCACACTAGGTCAATGCAAATTAGTTAGCCAGGTCATTTCCATTATAGACCCATGATTGCACTATTTTACCATAGGAGATCATACAGGATTCAGACCGTAGGCTTACTCGGGGTTCCATCACAAGTCACATTCCATGCTCTATCCGCACCAAGCACTCTTGCTATCCGCCCGAACATTTAAGCAAGTTTAGAGTTTTTAGGGATGAAAATATCCTTGCATTTCAAAATACTCATTATTTCTATCCAATGATTGCTCATATACCAGCTTCAAGTTTGAAATAATGTCTGGGCAATTTAATGCCTTTGAGTATCTAAGCAAGACTAAGCATTGCACTTAGATATAGATTTATCACTAGTATATTTATCATTATATCCAAGGCAACTAGGTTTTATGTCCGACATGAAGAGTGGGGTGTTATTTAAGCAATTATTCCTAAGGAATTAACTATGAGCTAATACGAATATAAATTTGCATAATAAAGTAAGGTATGCAATTTAATAATTTGCATTCAAATGTAGCAAAATGACTAAAGTATTGACTCACCTTGCTCATAACTTGTTTGGTTTTGAGAATCCTTGCTCGACTTGAATTACTGCTCTTCTTGGGCTTCGTAGTATATTCAAATGATCGCATAGGGATTCGAATAAACAACAACAAATAAGAATAAATCTAAATGAAAATGCAAATTAAATCCAAAATTTATGATTTTACTTCTATTGGAAAGATCTTGATTTTAGATTAATTTAGAATCAAGTTTTATTCAATTTGAATTTATGACGAGTGAGAACAGGCTTTTCAAAGTTTAAATTTAGATTAAATCCAAAAACAAATAGAGCAGATAGAGAATCACTCTCTAGAAACTACTCAAACTGGTCATCACTCATCTTGCACGAAGCAGCTACATAGAACCCAGAAGCATCATCAGAAGATGCTCTAGAAGTGAGATCGGTGACCAAGGACATTAACTACGACTTTGTCTTACGAGAGACGATGTTGATCTCATGAGTCTTGAGATATGAATACAACGCATCAAGAGTTAAGGTCGACAGATCAGTCGTGTCCTTGATGGTGGTCACTTTTATCTCCCACACTCTGAGGTCTAAGATAGATAGCATCTGACAAACATTATCCGAATCTGAGTATGTGAGACCAACGGCTCAAAGGTTGCTCAGAATTTTGTAAAATCTGCCAAAGCACTCATCCAAGAACTCACCAGCAAGCATCTCGAATTTGTTGTATTCTCACTTGTATTAGTCTTGTCGGACAATCTTGATCTGGGTGGTGCCCTCATGGTATGCGATGTCAAACGCTAACGTGAGATGAGAGATTCGATCAAACTCACTCCGGCTAAGACCTTGAATGATGATGTTCCTTACCTTAGTATTTGCCTCAATATCTGGCATATTCATAGCCATGATCTTATCCTCGGCAGGAACAACAAATCTGGTCTTAACCTTCTTCCAAATCGCATAGCATTGAGTCTGAATGTAAGACTCCATCCTACTCTTCCAAAAGGGATAGTCGACCTCATCGAAGATAGGAGGCTTAGTGGAATACTTGTCTGCTGTCATGGCTCTTAAGACCAGTTAAGATCTATGTGAAGAGCTAACCATACTCTGATACTAATTGTAAGATCGAAGATGGCAAGATAGGGGGTGAATGTTGCTTTCGAATTTTTCCCCTAAGTATTCATTAATCCTTTACTCCAATAGCTATAGAGCTATGAAGATTAGGATGAAAGACCACCATAAAAACCAATGATTCAATATAGTGAAAATCCAAGAAAAATCAGCAAAATCAGAACTACCACAGTTAAACTTGCGGTACTACCACTTGCTAGAGTAACTATGGTACTACCACTAAAGTAACCACGATACTTCCACTCCTATAGTAAAATCAGGATAACGGTGTTTTTAGCACGATTTCAAAATCCAAATTCGAGAGAACTTTTGATTCATAGATCCAAATGATATAAAATTTTATAAGGATCTACTCTAAAATATCAGGAACCTATTCTAAAAAACCATCATAAAAATCATAGCCAAAGTTAGAACCTTTTTTAGTTTGTTAGGAAGTTACACCAAAATCGAGCTAAAACCCCAAACGGTAAATACAACTTGGTCGTGGGTATTTGATGGCTAAAATGGCTTTAGATGTATTTTCACATGTCACAGTAAGCTAGAACACCGAAGAACAGGACCCAAAAACCCTTGAGACCATAAATCACTCGATGAGGCCAAAATAAAGCAAAACCGGGTTTTCTCGTGAATCTTGCTATCAAAGTATTTAGATAGATGGAGATGAATTTCCAAGGATTATCTCTATTTCTTACATGTCCTTGGAGTAGCAAGATCATAAGAAGGGAAAGAAAAGAGATCAAAACTAACCAAAAGACAAGCACATCAATCAAACACAAGATACACTCAAGAGATACACAAAGTTCGATGTATTGATTACTTGAAAAGGTAGATTTACAGCCACTCCATCTTAGAGGACAAAGAGCACCCAGGTATTCACTATCAAACCCTAACCCTAAGCTGTAGTATCTGGGCCAGCTCGGCCCAACCCAGCCCACACCATCTTTGCTTTCTCTTTTTCCCCTCCTTGCTGTCACCTCCCCCATGAGCTCTCATCTGTCGTCACCTTCTCGTGCTCCCTCCACTGCTACCCCCCAGCGTCGTCGTCGCCCTCCTGTCGCCATCATGTGCTGCCACCATCGCCCAGCCGCGCCCTTGCCTAATGTCGCTCATCGTTCGCATGCGCTACAGGCGTCACCCAGCACCGCTGTTGCCCGGGCGCACCACCCTGGCCAACTGCCGTTGTTGCCCTGTTGCCGTGCCTCCTCATGGTTTCTGAGCACCGCCCCTAGATCGCATGCGTCATCGTCTCCTAGCACCGCTGCCCTCTCGCCCAAGCCTCGCCTTCCCTACCACTGCTTGCCACCGCCGCTCCACCCTGTGGCTCATCGTTGCCTCCCCTGCGCCTTGCCCCACCGGCCGCGTGTCAACAAGGGGAGAGATGGGAGCTGGTCGAGAGTGGAGGAGGGCTGCTAAGCCGAGGTAAGAGGAGAGAAGGGCTAGTTGGTTGGGGACAAAGGGGAAGAGGGGAGGCCGCCTGAGTGAAGAAAGGAGGAGAGGGCATCGGCCATAAGGAAGGGGAGGAGGAGAAAAGAAATGAGGAGGAAGCCGTTGGCGGTGAGGGAAGAAGGAAGAGAAGAGGAAGGAAAATAAAAAGAGAAGAAAGGGGAGGAGGCTAGCCGTGGAAAAAGGAAAGGAAAGAAAAAAAGAGAAGAAAAAAGAAAAAAGAGGAAAAGAAAGGAAAGAGGAGGGAAGCCCAATCCGGCGCTCGATTCATCAGTTCTGGCCAGAGAACGACAGATCGAGCCCTAATCCAGTCGGTTGGGGTTTGGCTACCGCCTTGAAAACCCTCTCCCTACTATTTATCAAATCTTGCATAAGTAATTATGTCGATTGAGAAACAAGTCAATGGGAAGGTGTTCGGTGAGAGTGAGATAGGCTATACAGGGTTTATACGTAAGAACGATATTGTTTGCTCGTATGTGTATGCATCATGTTAGCGATTGTTAGACCATGTGGCTAGATCTCAGGTATTTTAGGTGATGAATAATTGACAACGTTGGTTATGATTTTACTTATGGTGTGTTCGCGTGAACGGATTGTCGTATGTTGCATGATACGCTCGTGTGAGATATTGTGCGGATTGACTTGAGTCAAGTCGTGGACTTGTGCTCGTACGCGGTTGTTTGTTTATTCAGTGCAGGTGTTGCTTGAGGTGGAACGTGGTCGATGACGGGACTGAAACTAGGTTCAGGTGGAACTAAGGTTTCGGGACTAAGTTCAGGGAGGAACTAAGGTCCTATCGGTCAAGGATGTCATGCGGGATGTTCAGGCTAGAGAACAATGCACATGAAGATGACGCGGCGTTGGAGGCGCTGAGATGCGTTATGGCGGAGTGTTGTGCGGCAAGGCTGCAAGTGCGGACGGCCTGCTACAGCTGGATGGCCCAACGAGTGAAACTATGCAGGCGAGCTGGCGCGTGGTGTATACAACCGTAGAATATAAGTCAAATACGGAGACAAGTCAAATACGGAGTCTTGGCTCTCGTCTCCGTGTTGGAGTTGGAGTAGTTGGATAGATAAAATGCGTGCGTGTGTGTCGGCTTTCCGGCGCTGAGCCGTGATTTGTAACCACTGAACGGAAAAAGAAAAGGAGTGTTTGGCTTTTGTTTCGGCCGGATTTTTGGAAAGAAAAAGTGCTTCGCCGGTGGTTCATTTTTGTGCATGGTGGTAATTTCCGAGCATTGCGAGCGTTCTGGAGAAAGTATACGCGGCCGATTTGTTTCTGTTGGATTGCTGTGATTTCTGGAAAGAAGACAACGACACTTGCGGCGGAGCGTTCCAGGGAGAAATAAAGGACTCCCCTGTAGCCGTGACTTAAGTTGGATCTAGTACTGCGTCTGCTAATCGTTGGTGTAACCCGGATTGATTATCTTCTAATTGTTGATGATAAGAGGTTAGTATGAACATATCTTTTGAATCAATTTTTACTACCTGATTGCTGCTGTGCGGTTTGAGTTGTTTGCTGTAACATCTACTTGGTGCATGCTAGCTGATTGGAAATTTGCAGCGCATAAACCATCTCGTGTCTTCATGCATGCATCGATGCCAACAAAAGGCCAATAAAAGAAGTTGTGTGCATGCATGAAGGACACTAGAAAAATGCTTGCATGCATATTTTAATTAGCAAAAGTTGATTAGGTAGCTGGCTGCATGCATGTTTTTTGGTGGCCGAATAATAGCAGTTAATCAATGGCTAATTAAGTTTGCATGTTAGTTTGCATGCATATACACTTAACGTGACTTTCTAAGTGATCCATGCATGTGTGTTTTTGGTCAAGACTTAAGTATCAATCTATGCATATGACGCTCGCGTAAAACAAAAGGCCAGCGGCTTGTTCTTGCATGTGCGTATACGAAACATGAGATTTTCTAGTTGATCATTGCATAATAAAGGTAACTGTTCTTTGTTGCGTTGCTTTCTTTTCTACAGAGTTTATTTTAGTCTTTCACTTGAACACTGTTTTTCTTTGTGATCTGGAAAGTTTTGATTGATTAAATTCCTTTCGGATTTTGCTTAATCACTTAATTAGGGCTTAATTAATTTTTGGTATTATCTGCATCAGCGAACTTATTTATTTTATATCTCGAGTTCTAGACCTCCGATTGACATACTTCCAGTTGGGTTAGTTCAATAACTTTCTCTACTTTATTCTGAAAAAGTTTGAGGTCAATCGGAGTTATGGTTTCTTATTGAGATCAGCTTTAGTCAGGGTACAGTGTTCTGCCCAGAACGTTAAAAGAGGTTTAAATCGGTTTTGTGTTTAGGGGGAATCTTAAAATTTGTTTTTAGCTTCCGCAATCATTCACCCCCCCCTCTGATTGCCTATCTTAATGTGATTCGATCCTACAAGTGGTATCAGAGCAAGGTTTATTTTTCTAATTGATCTTAACCGGTGATTAGAAAATATGTCGATGGATAGGTATTCCACAAAACCTTGTATTTTCGATGGTGTTGATTTTCAGTATTGGAAAGCAAAGATGGAGGCATATATTCAAGCTCAAGGCTTTGCAATATGGGAGAAGGTCTACAAGCCTTATCAAGTGCCCGAGAATGATACTGTCACAGCGGCGAACATGGCACAAGTGGAGGCTAATAGCAAGGCGAGGAACCTGATAATTCAAGGTCTAGGAAGGAGTGATTTTGATCGAGTACAATCTCAAATCCGCATATGAGGTATGGAAAGCACTATGTGATTATCATGAGGGATCATCTACTATTAAAGAGGTACGTCAAGATATGTACAAAAAGGATTACATGCGTTTTGAGATGAAACCTGGTGAATCTATAGATGAATTGTTTGCTCGCTTTAATAAAATTCTTAGTAATCTACGTGCTGTTAATGTTACTTATACTGATGCTGAAAATGCACGTCAATTACTTGGAGCATTAGATATGTCTATATGGGAGATGAAGGTTACATCTATTAGAGAATCTACTGTCATGAGTACATTTACATTAGATGTGCTTTATTCTAAATTGAAAACTCATGAATTAGATGTTTTTGCTAGAAAAAATAATGGTAATAAATCAATTGCTTTAGCTTCACAATCTAGCAAGCCTAATGGTGATAATTCTTCCACTAGTTATGCTTTATCTTCTTTGTCTTCACTAACCGATGAACAGCTAGAACAACTCCCGGAAGATGATCTAGCACTTCTCTCTACACGCTTCACAAAAGCTTTGCAGAATGTAAGATCAAGGAAGAGAGGAAATTTTGGTCCTCAAAGGTGCTATGAGTGTGGTGATCTCAATCATATTCGTCTCAAATGTCCAAAGTTTCTAGCAAGATTTGTAAAGGAAGGGAATGATAAGGAAGAAGAGATGGAGAAAGAAAAGAAGAACAAAAGAAAGGGCTATATAAGTCGCAAGGTGGTGCATCGTGTTCTTTCGGCTCTTGAGCAAGTTAATTTGAGTGATGTGGACACGGACAGCGAGGATGATGCTCCTAAAGGCAAGAAAGATTTAATTGGGTTGTGTCTAATGGCAAGTAGCAGAAGCTCCACCGACAATGATGATCTTGACAGCGACAACTATAATGAGGTAGAACCTTCTTATGATGATTTAGCTAAAGCTGTTGCTAAACTTGGTACTTTGCTAGAAAAGAAAAATAAAAAGATTAAGAAATATGATATTTTAATTGAATCTCTAAATTCTGAAATTGCAAGACTTAGAGCTTTAATTCCTGATGATGATTCTTGCAAATCATGTGACTTAATTTATTCTGAGCTTACTTCATTAAAAGATGTGCATGCTTCTACTTTAGAGCAACTTAGAGATGTAAATGCTAAATTTGATGAATTAAGATTGTTACATGACTCTTGTGATGAAAAATTAAAATATGCTAATGATGAAATTAAAAAACTCAAGTTTAGTTCTTCTACATGTTTAGAATCAACTAATTCAAACATAAATTCTAAAGCTTGTTCTAAATGTGAATTATTAGAAGCTAGACTTAATTCATCTCAGGAAATAATTCAACAGATGCTTTATCATGAGATATCTTCTTGTTCTAATTGTCCTAAGCTTAACATAGAAATAGAAGCTTTGACTAGACAACTTAATGATTTTGCTGAAAAAGAAAAATTGACTCAGTCTAGTGCTTCTAAGAATTTTGTGAATGAATCCTTTAAGTGCTCAACTTGTCCTACTTTAGCTAAAGAAAATGAGTACCTTAAAGATACTTTAGAAAGATTCTCTTTTGGCAAGAAAAATCTAAATATGATTCTAGACAAATCAAAAGTAAGTGTAAAGAATCGGGGTCTAGGATTTAATTATATTGAGCATGCCAAGAATAATCCTCCTCAGATTGTTAAACTTCTTGAACCTGAAAAAATTGAAGTAACATCTGAACCGAAACAAACTGTTTTTAAATCTGCTGGTATTATGTCATCTACTAATCAAGTGAATGCAAATGTTGTTTCTACTTCTCAAGTTAAACATAAAGTTAGGTACACGTGCAGTTATTGTGGTAAAGATGGACATTTACATGAATTTTGCTTTAGGCGTGCTAAGAAAGAGAGGAGAGAAAGATTGAATATAATGAGACAAAAATATGTATCATCTTTTATTCCTAGAACTTATGCGAAAGCTAGATTTTTAGAGAACTTTTATGATGACTTTCAATCTACTTCACATGCTGGTTTGAAATTTAATTCAAATAACTCACGTTTTTTCTGGCGTTTTGATCGACCACATGCACGTGATTTTGGTTCTAATTTTGTTACTGCTCCTACACATCGTATATCTCAGTACTGGATTCCCAAATCTCATTTCACTAACCCCGGTACTGTGAGATCAATATTTCCTGTGATGTAAGAACAGCTGACGAGGATGGAGAACATGAGCTTGATTGGTTTTCGATTTTTTATATCATTGCTTGATTGGATCACTTAATAGTTTTTCATTTTTTTTTTGATGGCTTCCAAGATATTTCACTTTTTGAGAGACCATGTGGCAAAGGTGATGTTGTCCTTTATCTTATGGAGTTGGATTCTGAAATTGTTTATGCTTTCATAAAACTGCTTGATATTTCTCAGTTTGTTCGTTTGCAAAGTGAATTGGTGTGTTGCACCCTATGTGATTATTTTGAGGGGGAGCTTATGGGATTATCTGAGGGGGAGCTTGTTGTTTAAAACTTTAGAAGTTTTGTTTATTATCCTTGTCAATTAACTCATCAAGTCTAAGTCATTGAAACCATTTGAGTAGTAGAGCTCTCTTTATCATATTTATTCATATGTTGTGTAGCTTTGATCACGACTGGTTATAATTAACTTGCTACATTTGAATTAAAAGCTTGACATAGCAGAATACTTTGACTAGATTGATTATATTTATTACTTTGCGATGTCCATAAAAAAGGATTAGCTTGATTGTGAGTCTTATTTTAACTCTTGGCTATGAGGCTCGTATGTTTCATGTCTCAAATTTTTATGATCACTCAATTTGGCATGTTTTAAAAAAAGTATAAAAGAAAAGAGAATTGAAAAGATGTATGCTTCAAGCATGCCATGGTGAACAAAAAGAAAAAGCACAAAAGTGCGCAAAGTGAAAAGAAGTATGCTTCAAGTATGCCACCATAAAAAAAGAAAAAGAAAAAAAGTATGTTATCATAAAAAGAAGTATGCTACAAGCATGCCACATGCCTAAGAATTGAGTGTGGAGCAATAAGTTGTTACATGAGACTGCTAGCCCGTCTAGAGTTTAGGCTTTGACTTTTCGTTGTGATATCTCATTGTGCTCTTTATAATTAGTCTGGTCATTGTTGCGATGCCTGTCATTGATATAAATCGCTTATCATATTGATGGACTTGTTTTGACATTACTATATGTTATATGGCTTTATATGATCTAGATAGCTCTACTCAAAAATATGACTTGGTTGCTTTATTAAATCAATGTAACGTGACTTGGATAATCTACAAAGTTTCTATATTTTTTATTCTTCTTATTTCTTCTTAAAATTATCTTTTAAAAGTTCTTGATGATTACATTGCCAAAGGGGGAGAGAATTTTGAGAGATTGGAGAGTTTTTGTGTCTCTTGTGTTGAGTTTGAAAGTTTGGCTTCAGTTCTTCACTTAGATTTGTTGGAAGTCATGTTAATTTAATGTGTTGTCAATGTATTCATCAAGGGGGAGATTGTTAGACCATGTGGCTAGATCTCAGGTATTTTAGGTGATGAATAATTGACAACATTGGTTATGATTTTACTTATGGTGTGTTCGCGTGAACGGATTGTCGTATGTTGCATGATACGCTCGTGTGAGATATTGTGCGGATTGACTTGAGTCAAGTCGTGGACTTGTGCTCGTACGCGGTTGTTTGTTTATTCAGTGCAGGTGTTGCTTGAGGCGGAACGTGGTCGATGATGTGACTGAAACTAGGTTCAGGTGGAACTAAGGTTTCGGGACTAAGTTCAGGGAGGAACTAAGGTCCTATCGGTCAAGGATGTCATGCGGGATGTTCAGGCTAGAGAACAATGCACATGAAGATGACGCGGCGTTGGAGGCGCTGAGATGCGTTATGGCGGAGTGTTGTGCGGCAAGGCTGCAGGTGCGGACGGCCTGCTACAGCTGGATGGCCCAACGAGTGAAACTATGCAGGCGGGCTGGCGCGTTGTGTATACAACCGTAGAATATAAGTCAAATACGAAGACAAGTCAAATACGGAGTCTTGGCTCTCGTCTCCGTGTTGGAGTTGGAGTAGTTGGATAGATAAAATGCGTGCGTGTGTGTCGGCTTTCCGGCGCTGAGCCGTGATTTGTAACCACTGAACGGAAAAAGAAAAGGAGTGTTTGGCTTTTGTTTCGGCCGGATTTTTGGAAAGAAAAAGTGCTTCGCCGGTGGTTCATTTTTGTGCATGGTGGTAATTTCCGAGCATTGCGAGCGTTCTGGAGAAAGTATACGCGGCCGATTTGTTTCTGTTGGATTGCTGTGATTTCTGGAAAGAAGACAACGAGACTTGCGGCGGAGCGTTCCAGGGAGAAATAAAGGACTCCCCTGTAGCCGTGACTTAAGTTGGATCTAGTACTGCATCTGCTAATCGTTGGTGTAACCCGGATTGATTATCTTCTAATTGTTGATGATAAGAGGTTAGTACGAACATATCTTTTGAATCAATTTTTACTACCTGATTGCTGCTGTGCGGTTTGAGTTGTTTGCTGTAACATCTACTTGGTGCATGCTAGCTGATTGGAAATTTGCAGCGCATAAACCATCTCGTGTCTTCATGCATGCATCGATGCCAACAAAAGGCCAATAAAAGAAGTTGTGTGCATGCATGAAGGACACTAGAAAAATGCTTGCATGCATATTTTAATTATCAAAAGTTGATTAGGTAGCTGGCTGCATGCATGTTTTTTGGTGGCCGAATAATAGCAGTTAATCAATGGCTAATTAAGTTTGCATGTTAGTTTGCATGCATATACACTTAACGTGACTTTCTAAGTGATCCATGCATGTGTGTTTTTGGTCAAGACTTAAGTATCAATCTATGCATATGACGCTCGCGTAAAACAAAAGGCTGGCGGCTTGTTCTTGCATGTGCGTATACGAAACATGAGATTTTCTAGTTGATCATTGCATAATAAAGGTAACTGTTCTTTGTTGCGTTGCTTTCTTTTCTACAGAGTTTATTTTAGTCTTTCACTTGAACACTGTTTTTCTTTGTGATCTGGAAAGTTTTGATTGATTAAATTCCTTTCGGATTTTGCTTAATCACTTAATTAGGGCTTAATTAATTTTCGGTATTATCTGCATCAGCGAACTTGTTTATTTTATATCTCGAGTTCTAGACCTCCGATTGACATACTTCCAGTTGGGTTAGTTCAATAACTTTCTCTACTTTATTCTGAAAAAGTTTGAGGTCAATCGGAGTTACGGTTTCTTATTGAGATCAGCTTATGAATTAAAATGGTTAACACTTTTTCAGGTGGCAGTTCGAGTCTGGTGCCATCCACGCATCATGATGAGGACATAGCCCCAGTGGATACAACCAACATATCAAGACCAAGTCAACGTCTCCCCCAGCTCTTACTTATGGTTAACACGTCACTTTTGGACCAATTCAAGGAAGAGTTCAAGTGGGACATGTTTTGAAATCCAATTCGGCATCCAGATCAGTTCGGATTCAGCCTGACAGGTCTAACTTCAAACGAGCATAACGTTCACATACGGAGTCCGTTTGAGGTCTATGAGTACTTAATGGAAAGCTTTTCTTATCCTCTTTCCAACGGATCTAGCCTTGCCAGCAAATTCCTTCTGTACCACCCGCAATCATCAAAAGAAATTGGTACATCACCTGTTTGGGCCAAATCGGACCTTGTAATGTATGGGCCAAAGAGGAGGGTGCTACCCCCACTATTCATGATGTACTACTGTTCACGTGAACAGTACAATAGTACCACCCCCTTGTTTCTTAGTTTTGTGTGGCTTCCACTCCTCTATTTAAGGAGGCCGCACCCCTCTAGTTTTCTTGGATTTCGTTTATGTTTAGTTTGCCTGTTTTTGCAACTTGTATCTTCAGTTGTGTCGGACGACCACCTGTTAAGATCCTTATTCGGAATCCCACCAAATTCAAGTATTTCAATCCTATTTGCAATTTGAGATTGCTTTTTATCTTGTTCTTGCGTGTTCTTCGATTGCATGGAGGAATAGAACTTCGTGGTCAGGTCAATCGCGTTCTTGGCACGGTTGATAACAACTCAGAGTGTGGTTTAACGATTGCTTGGCATTCTGGTCGTGACCGGTTAGTAGACGCGTCGTCAAAGTCGTTCTTCCCTAAATCGAAGTTACCATCCTATCGGAAGATCGGGACCCCGTCGCCTCATCAAGTGGTATCAGAGCTTCAGTTGACCGGTAGGATTTCTTGTATCCCTAGTTAGTAGATTGATTTTTTTCATGCCCTATAATCCAGAAAATTTGCCCTACAAAAAGAGTTTATTTCCGCTGTCCAAACCCCGTCGTTCCTTTCAATTTGTTAGTTTCGGTTTGCTAAATTGAGTTTGTGTCCGTTTTAGCTTTGTCTTATTGCTGGTAATATTCTTGGTCCCATAAAACTCCCAAAAAAACCCCCACGTCCAAAACCATCAAGAACTCCTCAAACCCTAATTTCTATTTTCGGCCAGAAGACTCCCTCTTGTGCAGCCGCCACCAAAAACACCATAACTTTTGATTTCAATATCTTTTTTGATTCAAACCACTGCCATTAGATCCGTAACTTCCGTATCTAATTGCCCCTAAAATTTTGCTCCATTCCATCAAGGCAGTTAAAAGATATCTGCGGTGCAAGTTGACCCAAATTTCGGGATTGAATCTGTAATAGTCTGCACTTGTGATTTTTGTGCGATTTTATCAGTCGGTTTCTAGCGCATGGCCCCGAAAGAAAAGTTGTAGAAAAATCCATCAAAAAACTTGGAAAAAAAGAATCAGCAAAAAAGAGGCAACTGACAAAACGTTACGGCCAAAATACCGACGTCTTGTCCTGTGGACAGAAATCTGCCATTTTCAGATTTGGATCAATCCTTGTGTTTTTCAATTCCAGATTGCATTCTATTGAATTATCTTGTGTTCATCACTCCTATACATTGTTACACACTTGTTTTGGCCTTCTCCTATCCTTGTTTGATCAGCAACATAGGGTAAGTGCTAGATACGAACTATAATTCAATTCTGTGCAATTTCTGAAATTAACTGATTGTTCTCCATTGCTACATATCTTGCCTTCTAAGCTACACCTTTTACTAACCGAACAGATCACATCGAACCGGCCCTTGCAATCGCTATACACATCACTTGAGTCAAGTTATCACGAACCAGCCATCGGTTACACCATCTGTTTAGCATTGGTAAGAACTTGTAAGAGCTTGATAAGAGTTTGAGAGATGTGTAACTTGTCAAGCTCCACCTCCTAGTAATTTATAGGGACTTACATAATTCTTGTGTATTTCCTTGTTTTCTACTAACCATGACAGGTTCAAGATCACATTCTACTCGACGTGCACCATTTCTTCCAAACTCTTCATTGAACGAGGATGATATCGAATAGAACAACTACATCAGCCACCCTAAAGTTGATTACTACGATCGTCGTCGGCTCCTGCAGATTCAACGAGGTATGTGTAGGTTACAAACAGAGGTACGTGATGATGATGTAGTAACTAATGTCAAGTATACTCTTCCATCATTTGCCAGTAAATTTGATCCTAATGCCTATATTGACTGAGAGATAGCATTAGACAAAGAATTTGAATATTATGATTGGTCTGATAGACAAAAGATTAGAACTGTCTCTAGTATTTTTATTGATGATGCAATACTTTGGTGGAAGTCTCTTGTTAGACATGGGAAAGTACCACAAACTTGGAATGCAATGAAAAGACTTTTGCGAGATGATTTTGTTCCTAAATATCATGCTGATTATTTGTTAGCTAGATTGCAATATTTAAAGCAACGAAGTAGAACTGTAAGGGAATACTATCATGAATTAAAGACTCGTTTGTTGCATTGCGGTTTAAAGGAACATGCTGAAGCTACAGAGAATAGATTTTTAAGTGGGCTTAATAAAGAAATTCAAGACATTCTTATTCACAAAAAATATAATTTTCTTAATCATTTGTTTATACTTGCTTATAAGGTTGAAAGTCAGATTAAGGAGAAATTGAGAATACTTAATAAAAAGAAACATGAGAACAAACCCTTGTTTGTGCCTTTTTCTGTGACTAACAACTTGCAAGAAGTTGAGAACTATGCTGAAGAGAAGAGAGTTGACATTGAAGACAAGGGGTTGAATGTTCCACAACAGGTGTTATTGAAAGCAAGAGATGAGGAGATAATCATGGTTGAAGATTTGCTGTCTCGTTGCTTCATCATAAAGATTTGATACCTACAACACTTACATCAACTGGGGCGATCAATAAAGGTAATAACTATGGTGCTGAAATTAAATATAAAAAGGTGAGTAATTGTGAAAATTTATGTGATCAATTGAAAATTCCATGTTCTGAAATGTCTTTGCTCAATTTACATAATGTGAAATTGATTACTCATAAGGAAGTTCTTACTAGAATATCTCTTGAAGATTGTTTATACTATATCATGTTCGAAAATCCTAGAGAGCTATCTAGTGTGATTAAGAATCTTTCTGAAATGTCATGCTTAAAATCATTAGCAAGTACTCATGCCTACACATATAAATTCAATTTGATTGGAGATTATGGTGTAGACAATCAATTTCATGTATATCGAATATGCATAACTTGTGATCACATCAATCAATTGTTATTTTGAATAACAATTCTGGTGTGTTATGTTCATTATGAGAGAAAAATAAAATTTAGTGACAATTCAAATCTTATGTGTTCATCTCTTATTGAACCATCTAGCATTGACAATCTGAATAATGAAGTTGATAGATGGAAAAACTTACAAATCTTTTCACCCTTGCTAGATGAATGTGCTATTGCTCGATTGAAATCTAATTACTTAGACGAACTTTGTTTGATTCCAAAAGTTGAACCTTTGTCTATATTTGCTACCGATGAAAGTTTACAATCTCAGATATTTGAATTGTATAAGTGCATCACTTATATTTGCAAAACAATTTGCAATAATTACTACGTGAGAAATGTGAGAAATTTTGATTTGTTCATTAACTTCCGGGTTACAAATACAATGAGCTTTTATAATCGCTACTGTTTTATAACATCAATTATGCAACAACGACGAATTGTTAAAACGAATGACATATACATATACCATGCATACGCCTTGGCTTCTTTGTTACCCGATTTTCAGCGCATCAAAAGCAGAGGACGGCTTTGTTTTCAAGAAGGGGAGGATGATGAGGACATGGCCCTAGTGGATACAACCAACATATCAAGACCAAGTCAACGTCTCCCCCAGCTCTTCCTTATGGTTACCACGTCACTTTTGGACCAATTCAAGGAAGAGTTCAAGTGGGACACGTTTTGGAATCCAATTCGGCCTCCAGATCAGTTTGGATTCAGCCTGACAGGTTTAACTTCAAATGAGCATAACTTTCACATACGGAGTCCGTTTGAGGTCCATAAGTACTTGATGGAAAGATTTTCTCATTCTCTTTCCAACGGATCTAGCCTTGCTAGCAAATTCCTTCTGTACCACCCACAATCATCAAAAGAAGTTACTACATCACCTGTTTGGGACAAATCGAGCCTTGTAATGCATGGGCCAAAGAGGAGGGTGCTACCCCCACTATTCACGACGTGCTACTGTTCACATGAACAGTACAATAGTACCACCCCCTTGTTTCTTAGTTTTGTGTAGCTTCCACTCCCCTATTTAAGGAGGCCGCACCCCTCTAGTTTTCTTGGATTTCGTTTATGTTTAGTTTGTCTGTTTTGCAACTTGTATCTTCAGTTGTGTCGGACGACCACCTGTTAAGATCCTTATTCGGAATCCCACCAAATTCAAGTATTTCAATCATATTTGTAATTTAAGATTGTTTTTTATCTTATTCTTGCGTGTTCTTCGATTGCATACAGGAATAGACCTTCGTGGTCAGGTCAACCGCGTTCTTGGCACGGTTGATAACAACTCGGAGTGTGGTTTAGCGATTGCTTAGCGTTCTGGTCGTGACCAGTTAGTAGCCGCGTCGTCAAAGTCGTTCTCCCCCAAATCGAAGTTATCATCCTATCGGAAGATCGGAACCCCATCGCCTCATCACATCGTCCGCCAAGTTAACAGATAAGTGCATTGTAAAATAGTGGATTGTGATGAATGCTTGCTATTTATGTTCGTATGCCATGATCTATAGTATTTATGGGGTGATGTATATGATTATGTGCTAATCATATCTTGAGGAGTACTATTATGATTAAACATTCACATTTGAAGAATGTTGCGTCATATAAAATGCATAAGAGTCGGGTCGGTGAGAAAGTCATATGACTAGTCCGGAGTTCTCTTGAATAAAATATACAGAGGTAGGCACTCCACAGGAGTGGAGGTTGAGACCCCGTATGAAAGATGATGGGGCGATTGAGTGGTCCATCGATGGGTGGATACTCCGCTATACTGATATAAGTTACAGTTATAGATACATTATAGGTGCATTGCATACAAGTGATACAGACAGTGATACAGTTACAGATATATTGCATAAAAGTGATACACATAGTGATACATATACAGATTATAGATTATAGCTATAGTAGATGTGATTTATAGTTCATAGCCACAAAATTGATTTACTGATTTCTGATAAAATTTATTTCTGATTCTGATAGATTTGATTTACTGATTCACAACTATGAAACGGCATACGATTTCTGACCATGGATTTGAATTACAACTTACAGTTGTAAAATTGGTTTACAGTTTACAGTCGTAGATTTAATTTACAGTTTACAGTTGTAGAACTTATTTATAGTTTACATTCATGGATGGATTTACAGCTTACAGTCGTAGAACTTATTTATAGTTTACAGTCATGGATTGATTTACAGCTTATAGTCGTAGAATTTGTTTACAGTTTAAAGTCATAGATTTGATTTACATTTTATAGTCGTGGGATTGATTTACAGTTTATAGTTATGTATTGGTGTTACTGTTTTCGTGTGCTTGCTGAGTCTTCGGACTCACCCTTGCTTTGTTTTTTTGGGTGATCTGAATTGACGGCATGCATGGAATGGGAGTAGTTCTTTCGCACGACACTTGTGAAATAACCGCTAGGGTATACACTGAGCGTTTTTATTTAATCTCTTGTTAAGTCTTTTGTGGCTTGCCATTGGCATATTATTCTTGTAAGCTCGTGGTGGTGGGTCTCTATGGTTATGGATCTTATAGTCTGTTTATGTTATGGTTATTTCCAATTTGAAATAGTTGGTTTAACGCAAATATCCTATGTTCGTTTGTTGACTGTTTCTTGTTGGTAGTCTTAAGAACAGAGGAGGTGCTGCTAAGTCTTTTTAACAGTGTTAATTTGAATTAGTAAGAAAGTGGTGGTAGCATCCTAGGCCCTGTGTGATGCGGATATGCACGTGTCTTGTACTTTTCCGTTAAATATCTTATTCAACTGGAAAGAATTATTGAGCCGCATGAAATATGGCCAGGTGAACTCATTTCAAACTATACTTAATGTTGTCATTCATAAAGATGAAATACTACATCATGTTATTACTTGATGTATTCTTAGGTTTGTCAATGGCAAAACAATAGAGATGCAAAAGGAAGCAGATAACCACATTATGTACCAAAGACATGAAGGAACAAAGCCCACGCGGATGGAGCCAACAAGAACGAAGCACATGTAGCTGGTTGGAGCCCATGTGGAAGGGGGAAAGAAAGCCAATGTGGCGGGAGAGTATAAGAACGGAGCCCAAGAACTTAGAGCACAAGTTTTGGACACTATTTTGAAGCCCAACTCAGACTTCCCACGTGCTCAATCCAATTCCAACTCGGATTCAACTCAGAATTCAATTCGGACTCGGTTCGGGACAGCCTATCAAGCAGTTACTAAAAAAGTCATAACTTTCACAAACGGAGTCCGATTCAGGCGTTCTTGTACTTGTTGGAAAGATATTTTCAAGGGCTACGCAATGGATCTGGCCCTAGCATCAATTTCATCACGGATCAAAAGTTATAACCAAAACAATATGACGGCTGTAAAATCTAGTTTCCTTTTTTAAGAGTTCGTATCTAAAACCATATAGGGTTGAGTTGTACTAGGTTTGGGGGACTCTATGCACCTCCCAAGAGGCTATATAAGCCCTGTATTGGCATCCTTAGAGGGGGACCAAGTTTTATGCATCAGATTGAAACATAGCTATTGCTTGTTCTTTCAACACCAAAGTTCATGCGAGGACTTTGAGAGAGAATTAGGCGATCCATTGTTCGTTCTGCAACTCAAGGTCAAGCCGTCGTTCCATTGGGAATTGGGGACTTGGCGTTCGTCGCTTGTGGTCACACGACGAACAATTATCCGGTGTGTTTTGGGCGTATTCCGAAGAGTTGAGGGTTCGTGCATGGGCACGAGTGTTCAGCTAGCGACATCGTCTACTTCACATCAACTATCCACGGTTCCTCACTGAGAAGATCGGGACCCATCCCCGTATCATATGGTATCAGATTCTAGGTTTACTCGGTGAGAACTTCTTTACCCGTAGTTAGATTCGTTTTTCTGTCCTATCTTCCATTAAACCGAAAATTGCAATACCAAAAACCGTAGTTCAATCTGTTTAGTTCTTGTGCGTTTTGTTAAGTTTTCGTCCATTAGAGTTTTGTTTTCGTGCTGGTCCGTGTGTTTCCTTCGCGTAGCTTGATCTTTGTGTCCACATAAACCCTACAAAATTGTTGATTGAATTCCTCAATTAGCAACAAAAAAGAGTAAATTGCATTTACTTTTGAATCCTAAATTCCTTGCTGTCCACATTGCTCTCAAGAGATCCATCCAAATTCTCTTTGGGGGAGAGTTTGAGATAGTATTCACTTTCTTCAAAACCGAAAGTTTGCTGCGGTTTGGCTTCAAAGAAACAAATCACTACTTGTGCCAAACCCTAGCTGACCGAAAATAAAGAATTGCTACAGTTGAGCTTCACTTATATCTTTTCATTAATTGAGACTAGCTTTTAATATTGCTATTAGGGCTGTTCTTGAGTATTATTTACACTTGCTGAATTCTTGAATTTGTGCAAAGGGAAGAAAACAGTAGTTTGGCCAAAAAAAAAGGAGTAAGTTCAAAAAAAAGAAAAGAAAAGAAGAAAACTTGAAAGTTTCCTGCGATTTGATCAAGAAACAGTGAAAATAGAAAGTGTTGGCCAAAACTCTGTAAAAAAACCCTAGTTCATATTTTCAGCTTGTGCACTTATTCTCATAGAGCAATCTTGTGCCCTTACATTCATAACTATTGCAATTGGCTAGCGTCTCTCCTTGTACTTAGTGCAAAACGAGCTAGTTATTCATGTCAATTTCAGATTGCCTCTTTCTAGCTCATTTCCTTTGTTTGCATTAAGTCCCATTTATCGTTGCGTGTGCGTTCATACTTTTCGCTTTAACCAATTGGATCAGCACATAGGCAAATACTCTAGCTTGGATCATTACTTGGCTTTACAATATCTTGAATATCAGATTGCATAGGTTATACACATACCTGTCCAAGCTCCACCTACACCTATTTGTGTACTCTCTTGCTCTTGGTTACGCTCATACATTACCGGGTTGAGGTCGTTCGCTGTTCCAAGTGTCGATTTGACGTCCTTGATTCACTTTGGAACGGTAAGCTTGCCTTGTTTTCAGGACAGTAAGTTGCAAGTATAGAGAGAGCTTTTGTTTTACTAACCCAGATGTAACCTCGCTTCTTGTTTGAGAGTTGTTTCCATGTCAGTTCACGAGGAGGATCCACCTAATCCGGAGGCGCCGGTTACGTGGATCGAGTACACTTGATTGCGCGAGATGCTACAACAACAACTTCTTGATGGTAACACTAGCGTGCGCAATGAGCTCAGGAAAGTTCACACAGGACTGAACCACCTCGAGAAGGAGGTACAACAATTGCATACGACCATCAATAATAACTTTCTGGAGCTGCGTGCCATGTTCGCACACCACAATCTACGTGGGGGAGCACCTGCTAATGACACAAGTGTGCACGGTCCTCCAAAACTACATATAGCTCCCGAGATACACCACAACCCATGTGAGGAAGAGAGCCACATAGCCAAATTGAGTGAGAGTGATAAAAAGAGTAAGTTGTGTGATTCCACCATATGTGAGGTTGAGAGCATCCAAATTGAGAGTGTTAGAGGGACACCAAAAGAAAAGCGAGAAGAAGAAGATAGACAAAGGGAGGATGAATCTGACACTAACATATTAATATCTACTTCTAGTGTTGTTTCTCATATTGTGTAGGTTGACATTAAAGATGCAGAATTGAACATTCAACAACCGACACCTTTGGAGGCAAATGAGGAGGAGATAACCACAGGACGGGATGAAGTACCTGCTGTCCCATGGGTGCATCCTAATAATTTTAAACCCCCAACACCTATATCATCTGAGGAGGACGATAAAGGTAACAATAGTGGTGCCGAATTTAATTATGCAAAGGTGAGTAATTGTGAGAACTCATATGATCAACCGAACACTCCATGTTCCGAAATTTCAATGCTTAATTTACATAATGTGGAATTGATTACTTACAAAGAAGTTCTTACTAGAATATCTCCTAATGATTCTTTATGCTATATCATGTTTAACACTCCTAGAGAGCTATCTAGTGTGATTAATAAGGTTGCTGAAATTTCATGTTCAAAATCACTAGTTAGTACCCATGCCTACACGTATAAGTTCAATTTGATTGGAGATTATGGTGTAGATGACACATTTTATGTTCATGGAATTTGCATTACATGTGATAAGCTTACTGACTTGAAATTACATATTGTGGATAAACAATCTTTTGCGCCATGTTATGATCATAATGAGATAAAATTATACAATAGTACGTACTGTTTAGAAAGATTTCACAAATCTAGTTGTTCGATTCTTGGTGTACAATCATGTAAAAATAATCAGAGTAGCGCAGCTGAAGCATGGAAAACACTCAACATTTTCTTTTCCATATCTACACATTTAAATCTGATTTTGCTCATTAAGGATCTGTCCATGTCCTTGGAAAAGTCGAGGACGACTTTCTTTTATGGGAGGGAGAATGATGTGAAAAACAATAATGCAATGCATACATCTTTTAGTCGCTGCTATATTCAACGGTTTGTGCAAAATAGTGAGAATGTCACAACAATTGACTCTTATATATACCAAGCATATGTGTTATTCTTTTCATTTACTACACCTCCAAAAGTTTATGATGATATAAGCCGAAGAAATATTGACGACGAATATATATACCATGCATACACGTTGTATCCTTTGTTTAGCACAATTTCAGGCTATCAAAAGCCGAGGACGGTTTTTCTTGAAGAAGGGGAGGATGATGCGGATATGCACGTGTCTTGTACTTTTCCGTTAAATATCTTATTCAACTGGAAAGAATTATTGAGCCGCATGAAATATGGCCAGGTGAACTTATTTCAAACTATACTTAATGTTGTCATTCATAAAGATGAAATACTACATCATGTTATTACTTGGTGTATTCTTAGGTTTGTCAATGGCAAAACAATAGAGATGCAAAAGGAAGTGGATAACCACATTATGTGCCAAAGACATAAAGGAACAAAGCCCACGCGGATGGAGCCAACAAGAACGAAGCACATGTGGCTGGTTGAAGCCCATGTGGAAGGGGGAAAGAAAGCCCATGTGGCGGGAGAGTATAAGGACGGAGCCCAAGAACTTAGAGCACAAGTTTTTGACACTATTTTGAAGCCCAACTCAGACTTCCCACGTACTCAATCCAATTCCAACTCGGATTCAACTCAGAATTCAATTCGGACTCGGTTCGGGACAGCCTGTCAGGCAGTTACTAAAAAGGTCATAACTTTTACAAACGGAGTCCGATTCAGGCGTTCTTGTACTTGTTGGAAAGATATTTTCAAGGGCTACGCAATGGATCTGGCCCCAGCATCAAATTCGTCACGGATCAAAAGTTATGACCAAAAAAATATGACGGTTGTAAAATCTAGTTTCCTTTTTTAAGAGTTCGTATCTAAAACCATGTAGGGTTGAGTTGTACTAGGTTTGGGGGACTCTATGCACGTCCCAAGAGGCTATATAAGCCCTGTATTGGCATCCTTAGAGGGGGACCAAGTTTTATGCATCAGATTGAAACATAGCTATTGCTTGTTCTTTCAACACCAGAGTTCATGCGAGGACTTTGAGAGAGAATTAGGCGATCCATTGTTCGTTCTGCAATTCAAGGTCAAGCCGTCGTTCCATTGGGAATTGGGGACTTGGCGTTCGTCGCTTGTGGTCACGCGACGAACAATTATCCGGTGTGTTTTGGGCGTATTCCGAAGAGTTGAGGGTTCGTGCATGGGCACGAGTGTTCAGCTAGCGACATCGTCTACTTCACATCAACTATCCACGGTTCCTCACTGAGAAGATCGGGACCCATCCCCGTATCACTGTGGAGGGTCAAGGTGTTACAGTTGGTATCAAAGTGGGGCGTTACGTTCGTGGTGAAGATAAATTGACAATCTAGCTTAATTATTTCACTAAAATATGATTTAGGCTTAGTAATTAAATTCAATATGACACACTATGCTGCACAGTAGGATAGAGTTTGAGATTTGCATTGCATATGTGTTTTCCCTAATTGTGGTGTTGACTTGTACTGCTAAAGTCAGTGTTTGCGAGTTGATTGTTTGATTGCTTCTCTACTGTGGGCAGAGATGCCGAGAGGTAGTGGTCGTCGCAGTACTGACTGAGGTTGTGGAGGCCATAGTCGTGGCCGTGCCCAAGCGGAGCCATCGCTAGATGTTCAGTAGGAGACACCTAACGTGGAAGTTGGGTCTACTGAGTAGTCTGTAGTTGAAAATCAGGCAAGATCTTCTGCCTTGCTACGGGAATTCATAGAGGAGGTATGTGCCCTTCGCCAATAAGTGCCTGCTGCTACTACTATGGTTGTACCTGTTGCTGTCTCGACTGTCGTTCCAATCGCATCACCCTTTGCACTCTTTGCAAAACCGATTGACCACTCTACAAACATTGTAATGGTCCATCACAACATTAAACAGGATCTTCTCACATAGTCCTTCAGAGGCATAGATGTACAGTAGTATGTATGACATTGACCAACAATGCACGCACGTAACAGAGATCGATGGCTCCCTTTAAACAGACAATTCATGATCAGAAGATCATAGCGAGTATCTACATTGATTCGACCAAATTACAGCATATGTTTATACTCCCTAATTAACGCCGATTGTTCGCCATCTCCTGTTATTTTGTTTTCGGGTAAGCTACCTTGCCAAATCAAGATTAAGCTCAGTGCATAATTAATTTGCAGAGCATTTTTTGTCGGTGCACATGCATGCCAATTCACCAATATTTCCATTGTCATTGGCTCCTTGTGCTTTTGCAGCCATGCAACCCATCGATCTGTCAAATCAAATGTCCCTAAAGTGCCACTGTTTGACCCTACAAGTTGCCCCACGAAACAACAAGAACGCAAGGCACTCATTCATTCATCACAAGTAGGGCTATGTTTGTTTTAAACAAATACTTGATCCCTTGTGCGATGGGATATGACGTATCCCATTGCAAGTATAAAATATTGTGATTGTTTGGCTAATGCAAGGTAGCAAAACATGTAGCCACATCCATGATCCATAAATATATATGGCTAAGTCGGTGTCATTCAGGTCAAAGCTCTCTTCCATTAGTGCTTAGCCAGTCAAGTAATTGATCAACCTCTCATCATTTGATCAGCATAGCTCCATTGACCATGAAGAAGGTGTGCCCCAACCTAGACTGGGAGGACGGCCTCGACACTGTGCTCGAGGTGCCTGTCCTGGAGGTCCACCATGAAGTTGTTGGAATCAAGCCTTGGATCAACACGCCCCAAGAATCACGATTGCTTGTCTTGTCTGATGATGAATAGTAAATTCAAAGAACAATACGATGTTCAGAGTTTAGAGTTCAGAGAGAGGGACGGAGTTTTGGGGCTTATTTTTAGTTGTTTCCTCCTCAGAACACTGATGTGATAACTAAACACTTGAGTTATTTTTCCTAGATCTAATGACTCACACTGTGATACAGTTTTGCCAGTCACAACCGCTTCGACTCATGCGCACTCTGTGCATACAGGAAAACACATGTACTCACTAACTGAAAGCACACATGTGAACTAACTGAAGACCCAGTGCAACTAACAAACCTGGCCAAGTCAAGATTACAAACACACTCTCCCCCCTAATCTTGACTTGAGCTCTCGAGATTCTTGACTTCCAGAAGCTCACGCATCTTTGCAAATTTCAGTCTTGGAAGCGTCTTTGTCAGAATATCAACACACTGCTCTTCACTACTGACATGTTCAATCACCAAGCCATTCTCAACACATTCTCTGATGAAATGAAAATGAGTGTCAATACATTTGCTTCTTCCGTGAAAAATAGGGTTCTTCATGAGAGCAATGGCTAACTTGTTGTCAACTTGCCTTACCACTACCTTTGGAGCTTTTCCCATAAGTTCACTCAATAGGTTCCTTACTAGACAGCCTGACATGCTACTACCATTGTGGCCATAAATTCAGCCTCACAGGATGATAATGTCATAGTCTTCTGCTTTTGAGAACACCATGTAATTGGGCTGCTAGAGTAGTAGAACACCATGCCACTAGTGCTCTTTTGGTCATCAGGGTCCCTGACCAAGTTATTATCATTGTAGCTAATCAATTCCCTTTCTTCCTCTCTGCCATAAGCAAGTCCATAGTTGATTGTCCCCCTGACATATCTTAGGATATGTTTCACTACCTAAAGGTGACTTGCCTTTGGTGATTCCATATACCTGCTCACCATTCCTATTAAGTAGGACAAACTGGCCAGGTGAGTTAAATACCTAAGGCTAGCTATCAAACGTTGATACTCAGTTGCATTCACCAGTGTTCCTTGTAACAGATGCTGCCCTCTATTCTTGCAATCAAACAAAATTGAACCTTTTCCTTTGATCTGCACCATAGAGCCATCTCCGAAACTCACCTGCTCGATGACGCCTTCATCCATGTCAGCAAAGAATGAGCTCTGCACTATCATATGGTTGTTGGCTCCATTATCTAGGTACCATACTCCGAATGTTAGATTATTCTTCCTTTCACCGTGACCTTCTTCAGTGTGCATATCAGGCACCATGTGCTCATCCTTCAACAGTACAACGTCTCTCGGCTCCTCCTTGCACACGGCCAGCATTAGAGCTGGCTCATCCTGATGAGCATGAACCAAGTTCGCTTCTTCATCCCGGAGTTTGCTGTGGCATTTAGAAGCATAATGCCCTATATTGTCATAGTTAAAGCATTTGATGTGGCGTTTGTCTCTGCCACTATTTGGGCCTCCAGTGCCCTCCTAGCGAGATGTACTGGAGTTTCAGTGGCCTCACCCCCTGTCGTGCCATCTGCTATGGCCATGACCCTCAGACCCGCTAGTGCCTCGCCATTTGTTACTTGATGACGAGTCTTTGCCATTGGTTTTCTGTCGTGCCTGCCACTCGGCATGAGTGAGCAGGAGTTGGTGTCAATGTTGCCGAAGTTGCCACATGGATGAATACGCTCCTCGTACACCTTGAGGCACCTGATAGCCTCCTCGAATGGCATTGAATCGAGATCGTGGGACTGCTCGATTGAGGTGACCAGTTGGAGAAATCTGTCAGGTACAAAATCCAAAAGTTTCTTGACAAGTGTTGCATCTTCAAGGGTGTCACCAAGACTCCTGAACCTGGTTGCCATCCCGCTCAACCTGCAAGCAAAGTCATCTATGGATTCTCCCCCGTCATGCGTAGGTCCTCAAAGTCACTCTTCAAGGTTTGCAACCGTGCCTTCTTTACTCGATCGGCACCGAGATACCTCATCTTTAGACTATCATAGGCTTCCTTTGCAGTCTTCTTCATTTTTAGATAACGGAATAAAAATATTCTGGCCTTGATCATTCCACGAGAATGACTACAGCCTCTCAGAAACAAACACAGAATTCAGACCACAATCCACCAAACGGTGTTACAAAATCACCGAAACACTAAACTTATGCCAAAGGACTTAATCCTGCAACCTAAAACACTGTTCCACCCAAACTTGTTGAAAAGCTCCAGCACCACTCTCTCAAGTTTTATGCAACCGTTTAAGAGCGCACTTCTCGTTTCCTCTTTAGATAGTTGCGACCAGCACTTGATCCAATAAGTCCCCCTGAAAATTACATGCAAGAAAGAGTGAGGAGTGGTCCTTTTGAAAACAGCGTCATTTCTTTCCAACCATAAAGCCCAGCACATAGCCGCTATACCAACTAGAATATGATTTCTAAGCTTCAAAGAAAAACTTTTAAGCCAAGAACCAAACAACATCTCAACACTAGTAGGCGGTTGAAGGCCAAAGCTAATAACTACCACATTCCAAAAAGCCCGTGCCACATGGCACTCAATAAAAAGATGTTGAATGCTCTCAGTAGAGGAACAAAAATAACATTTGGTACTTCCTTGTCACTATCTTTTTGCAAGATTATCCTTCGTTAAAATAATTCCTTTCTTCAAGTACCAAAGGAAAACTTTAATTTTAAGTGGTATCTTCGCTTTCCAGAATAAACTCTTTTTTGGAATCCTTTCTCGTTCCATGATATCTCTGTACATGGAATGAACAGAGAAAGAACCATTCTTGTGCAAGCTCCACAATAGAACATCTTCTTGCTCATTCAAAGAGGCTCGCACTATCAAACTAACCAGCTCACGCCACTCAGACCTTCTTTCACCTACTAACGCTCTCCTGAAAGAAACGTTTAGCGGTGTTGTACTTAGTACTTGCGCCATCGTCATATTCTTCTTTCCAACAATTCTATACAAATCAAGGAATCTTGTCATTAGTGCTCCCTTCCCAATCCAATAGTCCTCCCAAAATCTTGTTTGTTGACCATTGTTAACCTTGAATCTACTTCTTGCTAAAAATAGCTCTTTGACCTCCATAAGACCACTCCAAAATTACAAATCCCCTGGTTTCTTACCTACTTGAGCCAAAGTCTTACCTTTCAAATACTTTTTCTTAAGTAAGCGTTGCCAAAGGCCATCCTCATTTAACAACTTAAATAACCACTTACTTAAAAAGCAACTATTCTGCACTTCAAGATTTAAAATTCCCAAACCCCTCACACCTTTTGGTTGACTAAGGATATCCCATCTGGCCAATCTATACTTCTTTTTTCCCATCACTTTGCCAAAAAAATCTGCATCGATAATAATCCAATTTCTTAAGGATACCTGTGGGAATCTTGAAAAAGGACATCATAAACATCGGGAGACTTGATAAAACCGAATTGATTAAAACAAGCCTACCACCTGTCGATAGCAATTTGCTCTTCCAACTACTAAGTTTTTAAAACCTTTCTTCAACATCCCTCAATCCTTGCTCAAAATTTTTCGGTGATGCATAGGAGACCTAAGTACCTAAAGGTAAAGATCCTCCTTGCAACCAAATATTTCAACAAGATCGGCACTTCTGTCCTTAGCGACTCCGAAGCAAAAAATCTCACTTTTATGAAAGTTTATTTTGAGGCCCGACAACTCCTCAAACGTACTTAGAACTAACTTTAGGTTCTTTGCCTCTTCTACATCATTTTCCAAAAAAAGAATAGTATCATCCGCATATTGGGGAATCGACAATCCATCATCTACCAAATTAGGTATTAAACCCTTAAATTGCCCACAACCTTTGGCCCTATCTATCAGAATTGCCAACATATCAGCTACTAGATTAAAAAGAATAGGCGAAAGAGGATCCCCTTGCCTCAATCCTTTTCTAGTCTGAAAGTACTAGCCTATGTTATCATTCACCTTGACCCCTACACTGCCTCCACTTACTATTGATTCGATCCATTTACACCAAGTGGTCGAAAAACCTTTTAATCTCAGAACTTGTTGCAAAAACGACCAACTCACCTTATCGTAGGCTTTCTCAAAATCTAGTTTGAGAATTATCCCACCCATTCTTTTCTTCTTTAGCTCATGCAACGTTTCATGCAAAACTACTACCCCTTTCATAATATTCCTCCCTGGAATAAAAGCCGTTTGTGAAGGTCTGATCACCTTGCTAGCAACCCCCGTGATTCTATTGGCCAACACTTTTGTGAAAATCTTAAAGTTGACATTAAGCATACAAATTGGCCTGTACTATTGAATTTGCTTAACCTCTTTTTGCTTTGGAAGCAGAGTAATTATCCCAAAATTAAGGCTAAAAAGAGAGAGTTTATTCCCGTGGAAATCTTTAAACATGGCCGTTATGTCATCTTTTATTTGACTCCAAAACACTTGATAAAACTCAACAGGAAATCCATCAGGACCCGGAGCTTTATTGTGTTTCATTTGAAAAATGGCCTCTCTTACTTCCTTTTCAGAGAAAGCATCCTTTAGGATCATATTCTTTGTTTCAGTCACTTGCGGGATATCATCTTTGCGTGTTTCGTCAAGCATCAATTTACTCCTTCGCGTCGACTCAAAGAGGTTTTTATAATACGTTGTAATATACTTCTCCAGATTCTCATCTCCTTCAATAACCCCTTCTTCTTGGTCACGCCGACAAATTCTAGTTTTTCTTCTTTTACCATTTGCTACCAAATGGAAATACTTTGTATTGTTATCTCCCTGCAGGAGTTCCGTGGTCTTAGCCCTTTGGAACCATTTAATCTCCTCCTCCCGAAACAATTGGGTTAATCTTTCTTTCACACTTTGCTTCAGGTCCAACTCATGCTGACTTAGCCTCTGTGTTTCCGCTTTAATATCAAGCTTATCCGCTATCCAGACCAATTTCTGTTTTTCTTTCTTAACATCCCTATTCTCATTCTTAGCCCATCCTCTCAAGAATTGTCTCAATCTTCTGATTTTATTCTGCCACCTTGTAGAGACGAAGTATCCCTATTTTTTCTTTCATTCCAAACCTTGTACACCATTTCAAAGAATCCCTCATGTAAGAGCCATCCAAGTTCAAATTTGAACATTGGTTGACCCTTACCCTGGTTTCCTTCACCCGTGCTCAGCAAGAGCAGAGTATGATCCGAAATATCCCTACTCAAAGCCTTTACTACAGAGTGGGAACTTTTGTTCCCACTCCGTGCTTACTAAGATCATGTCTAGCTTTTCATAAGTTGGTTCTTTCAAAGAATTAGCCCAAGTATATCTTCTTCCAAATAGATCAATCTCCCTCGGATTTAAACTATCTATGATCGCATTAAAAAGGAAAGGCCACTTTCCATCAAACTTATCATTATTTTTTTCACTCGGATTTCGAATAATATTGAAATCATTACCAATCAACATTGGCAACGTATCCTTAGTACATGCTTGGACCAACTCGGTAAGAAAAATTTTCTTGAATTCTGGTTGTGCAGCCCCATACACCGCCACCAAAATCCACTGAAAGTCATCTTTTATATTTCTGAGATGGAATTTCACATAGAAATCCCCCTCCACAATACTACCAATATCAAACATATCTAAATTAACTCACAACAGAATACCTCCTGACCTCCCATGTGGCTCAGTCCAATGCCAGAGAAAGTTTCTACCCCCACATAGTTTATTAAGCTTCGTTTGCGAGAAATCCTGCTTTCCAGTTTCCAAAAGAGCAATAAAGTCTAAGCTTTGCTCTCTAGATGTTTCATATAAAAATCTTGATTTAGCTAAGTCCTTAAGACCTCTGCTATTCCAGAAAATTCATTTCATGATGAACACTGCTTTGCTATTTTAACTTTTCTTTTTTCACAAGTCCTTTTTCCAAACGACTTAGCGTTGGACTTGTGTGTTTTAATGATAGTCTTTGCATCACGACTTAGGTGATAACTATCATAATCAAAAATCTCATCCACCAAATCCCCACACAGGTGTTTCACTTCCTCAATTTCTAACTCCTCTAAAATCTCCGATTCGCCATCACTACTCATAGAGCTTTCACTGTATTTCTCAACACTATCCAACACCTTAGCCTTCTCTAAACAACACAAGTGATTAACAACGGATAGCAAATCATCATTACTATTACTGGCAATTACCCCTAGCTCCCTAACTCTATTAACCGTAGAAAAATCAGGAATGGAACAAAAAGAGTTAACTGATTATTTGATTTGCAAGAAGTCTAGCAGGCGAAGTACATAGTGCAGCAGTATGTTGCGGCAACCGGTGGCGAGGTGGCGCTGAGCGCGGCGATGAGCATGTACGTGATGGGGAAGGTGCGGATAAGGATGACCAAGGGGACGGAGACATAAGAACGAGGGAATTGGCATAGGCGCCAGCTGCGGTGAGGTGGCTGGCGGTTTCGTGGTGTGGCAGAAGCCTAAGCTTTGATGCGTGGAGATGATGGTGGCCGGCGGCACCGGGATGAGCGCCGGCGATGTCGCCTAGCGCCAGACGCCGTGGGCCCTCGTAATAGCTCCACTTATGCGTTCAGGTACTAACTAGTTCCACATCATCATGTATATTTTTGCCTTAATTTGCAGATGACGTGAACAAGGCTAAAATTAACAATTAAGCACCACACAGTCAACAAATGGCTACTTACGGGCATGTGTGCCTCGTATCCTTATTAATTTAAGTAGTATCATAACCAACCTTGACATTATGTGCCGCAGGGTTTGGACCCAAAGTCGACGGCGGACCTCTTTGTTAGGCCCCTTAGGATCATCTAGGTGTAGAAGAGAAGGGGTTCTTGCTTGGATTCGAGAGGGAAGTACCGACCGTCCGATGCATTGGAGGAAGAGCTGGCCATCGCTGCTTCGTCGGTGAAGTCTGCGCACGGGCAGCGACGGTCGGGGAAGAGGAGGACGGTGGCGGCGGTGTAGATCCGGTGAAGAGGACGGTGATGGAGCTTCCCGTCGCTGACTGCGCGTCCCTCTAGATCGGTCTAGGGTTTGTGTCGGTGGGGATTTGCGGCTCAGGCCAACCTCGTAACTCGAGCCGCCAGCCCCCACCCCTTTATTTATAGCGTAGCGCGACGGGGGCCCACCAGCCAATAGATGGGCTGGGCGCCCCCAATCAGGGCGTGGATCAAGGCCCCGATTAGCCGTTGGGCTAATCGGGAGAGAGATCAATCCAACATTCTCCCCCTTGATCTTCTCTCATATCATACCTTTTCTTCTTTTCCCATTTCATCACAGATTAGTGCATAGAGCATGTTTCATCGTCACGGTCAATCGCCGATAGACTTAACAGCTACAATACACATCTACGTTGCAAAGCAGATTCTTTAATTTTGGGCCCTTTATAGTCCAGAATCATAGGCTTTCCCTTAAACCCATGCTGACTACATGTTCTCTGAACACGTTGGGTAGTAAGCCTTTTGTAAGCGGGTCCGCTAACATCTTTGCGGTACTTATATGCTCAAGACTTATAATTTGATCCCGAACTTTATCTTTCACAACATAGTACTTTATGTCAATGTGTTTGGCAGCACCACTTGACTTATTGTTGTGGGCATATGTTACTGCGGGTTCATTATCGCAGTACAACTTAAGTGGTCTATTGATGTCGTCAACCACTTTTAAACCGGGTATGAACTTCTTTAGCCAGTTCACCTGCCCCGTAGCCTCATAACATGCTACAAACTCGGCATACATTGTGGACGATGTAGTGACGGTTTGCTTTGAGCTTTTCCACGATATAGCTCCTCCAGCGAGAGTGAACACATATCCAGATGTTGACTTTCTATCATCTCCCGCATAATCAGAATCTGTATACCCCACTATATGAGTGAATCTGATCTTCTGTATGTCATAATGAGGCCTTTTGTTCCTTGCAAATAACGCAAGACTTTCTTTATTCCAATTTTCTATTCCAGGATTGCTCTGGAATCGCCAAATAACCGGTAACAAGCGCTAAGTCGAGCGCGTACACACTTGAGCATCTTGCAAGCTTAAGCAATGAAGCATATGGAACCGATTTCATTTGATCGAGCTCGTACTGGTTCCTGGGGCATTGAAAATCCCCATATCTGTCGCCCTTGACTATAGGTGCAGGTGAAGGACTACATTTATGCATACTAAATTTCTTTAAGACTTTCTCTATGTATGCCTTTTGTGATAGTCCCAATGTCCCTTTGTTTCTATCCCGGTGAATTTCGATCCCTAGAACGAATGAAGCTTCACCAAGATCTTTCATATCAAAGTTTGAGGACAAAAACTTCTTTGTCTCCAGTACCAGACTGACATTACTTCTAGCTAGTAGGATATCATCCACATACAGGATTAGGAAGATAAACTTCTCATCTTTAAACTTTGCATAAACACAGTTGTCCTCTACATTCTCTTTAAACTCAAATTTTCTTATTGTACTATTAAACTTCAAGTACCACTGTCTTGAAGCTTGCTTTAACCCATAGATCGATTTCTTTAGACGGCATCCCATTCTTTCATTTCCTTCCACGACAAAACCTTTCTGTTGTGCTATGTAAACATTTTCCTCCAAATCCCCATTAAGAAATGCCGTCTTTACATCCATCTGATGTAACTCTAAATCATAATGTGCTACTAATGCCATTATGATTTTGAAGGAGTCTTTACATGAGACTGGAGAAAAGGTCTCATTGTAATCAATCCCTTCTCTTTGCGTAAAACCTTTTGCCACAAGTCGCGCTTTGTATCTTTCTACATTCCCTTGGGAGTCAAGCTTTGTCTTGTAGACCCATTTACAGCCTACTGTTTTGGCTCCTTTAGGAATAATTTCCAAGTCCCAGACTTTATTAGCCTTCATGGACCTCATTTCCTCTTCCATGGCCTCAAGCCATTTTGAAGAATTTTCGCTTCTCATGGCTTCTTCAAATGTGGTGGGATCATCCTCCATTTGAAATTTCTCTGTATGATAAATCTGATAATCATCAGAAATAGCTGATCTTCTTACTCTTTGAGACCTCCTCGGGGCCTCCTCATTTGGTACATCTTCTGTTTGAGGCTGCTGTTGCTCCCCCTCATATGTGGCAATGGGTTCTGTAGGATCCTGAAGAACTGGTTGCTCATTCTCATTCATTGTTGCCACAGGAGGAACAATAACAGGTGCTGGCACCACAGTGTCTTGCACCGTCGGTGCAGCGACAGCAGGCGGTGTGAAGAATGGCTCTTGAATCATCGGAGTGGGCGCATACGCCCGCTTCTCTTCAAGATCAATCTCTCGAGCTACCATGCTTCCCCTCATCATTTCATCCTCTAAGAAGACAGCGTGTCTCGTTTCTACAAATTTTGTATATCTGTCTGGACAGTAGAAACGAAAACCTTTTGATTTTTCAGGGTAGCCAATGAAATGGCAGCTTACTGTTTTGGGATCAAGCTTCCCAAGCAGGACTCCCCCACACACGTAAGTGGTTTAGTGAGGGAACTCTTCCTGTCCACAACTCGTACGGTGTTTTGGGCACCGACTTACTAGGCACTCTGCTGAGAATATGAATGGCGGTTTTCAACGCCTCCATCCATAAACTCAATGGCAGTGTGGAATAGCTCATCATGCTTCGCACCATATCCATCAGGGTACGGTTGCGTCTTTCAGCTACTCCATTTTACTGAGGTTCGCCGGTGTAGAATACTGGGCCACTATGCCATTTTCTTGTAAAAACCTTGCAAAAGATCCAGGAACTTGTCCATATGGGGTATGTCGACCGTAGTACTCCCCCCACGGTCAGAGCGGACTATCTTAATCTTTAAATCGTGTTGGTTTTCAACTTCAGCTTTAAATATCTTTAATTTATCCAAATCTTCATTTCTTTCTTTGATTGGATAAATATATCCATAACGGGAGTAATCATCCGTGAATGTTATGAACGAGTCATATCCATCTACACTTTTCACAGGAAAAGGACCACAAATGTCTGTGTGAATAATTTGTAGAACTCCTGTGCTTCTTTTGGCGTCTTTCTTAATTTTCTTTACATATTTTCCTTTAATGCATTCTCTGCATTGTTCTAAGTCTGAGAACTCTAATAGAGGAAGAATATCATTCTTAACTAGTCTTTCTATTCTCCCCTTGAAATATGGCCTAATCAACAGTGCCATAATTTCGACGACGCATCTAGAGTTCTCTTTCGTTTCTGTTTACATTCGTGACGAGTTCATTTACTTTCTACACGCGACGTTCCCATTATCGCATCGACATTCACATCATCACGTAATGATAACAAATAAAGCTCATTTTGTAAGATGGCAAAACCAACACATTCTTTATTAAACATTATTTCACACTTGCCATTTCCAAAATGACAATCATAACCATCATTGTCCAAACATGAAACACTAATCAAATTCCTCTGTAAAGAGGGAACATAAAGAACATCTCTAAGTAAAAGAGTGAAGCCATCAGCTAGCTCTAATGAAAGATCGCCAACGGCTTCAACTTCAGCTTGGACTCCATTTGCGACTTTAACACATCTTTCTTTTCTTTGCGTATTCCTCGTCAAACGGAATCCCTGCAAATTATTGGCAACATGAACAGTTGCACCTGAATCAATCCACCAAGTAGATTTTGAATATTGTACATATAGGGACTCATTTATGAACGTAATGATGTTCTCATCTTTCTTTGACATAATCATTTTCAAGAAATCGGGACAATTTTTCTTGTAATGTCCCTTTTTCTTGCAATGAAGGCACTGATCTTTCTCCACTGTGAAATTTTGTTGCTGAGACTTATGCTGAGGCTTTCCTGTCTTTGAGGAGGAATGATTAAAGTTCTTTTTCTTGTAGTCCTTCACATAGTTGATAAAACCACCATGTGAGGATTTAATTCTTTCCTCCTCTTGCACACACATAGCTATGCACTTTTCTAAGTCCCATTTCTCGGGCTGTATGTTGTAGTTGACAACAAAGGTGTCAAACTCTTTCGGCAAGGAAGCAAAAATCAAATGAATAAGGAACTCATCCTTGAGAGCCAAATCCATTGGTTTAAACTTGGATGCCAAGTTGCTCATCCTTAGTATGTGCTCTCTTATGCCACTGCCACCACCAGAGTACCTTTCTGTCACAAGCTGCTTAATCAGCTATGTAGCATAAGTCTTTGAAGAGCCAGTAAATTGACTCTTTATTTTCTCAAGGTACTCTGTGACAGTGTCACACTTTGCGATTGAGCCTACAATTGCAGGCACAATCGTGTTCTTTATCACAGCCAAACATTTCTTGTTGGCAGTGACCCACTTTTTATGATCAAGATCATATGACATTTTTATGGGAGCATAGTCCCTCTGTCTAGTCTACCAAGCAGCATCAGCCTCATTTTCATCTCTCACCGGTGCCACAGGCTCTGTGGGACATGGTGTGGTGACTACCCAGTCCACCTCAGCCAAAATGAAGGCCGGGTCAATCTTTTTCTTCCATTCACCGTAGTTGTCTCCTTTGAGAACCGGGATATCCCTGATGTAGCCCATCAAAGAGTATCCTCCTGAAAACACAATTCATATACAGTGAGAACATTTAAACATAATAACAGCAACTGCATATCTTGGTTTCAACGTTGGTTAAAATTAAAACATACAGTTGTTTACACATTAAATCTACATCACCGTTGGGCAGAAATAGAGATAATGTATAAAACTCATCAATTAAAATTATAATACTGTTATTATCAACGTTGGTCAGAAAATAACAATATCATAATTCACAACAATTCTCAAAAATTAAATTCTCCCGTTGGTTCGAATTTAATTGAAAGAGTAATCAACATTAACTTTTGCAGCGAAAAAATACACCATGAAACAATTTCATGTATACATATATATACCTGAATATATGCATGACATATATGCGTCCGAATCATCTCACCAAGTCTCAGATTAGAAACAAAAAAAATATGCGTACCCCGAGCCCAAAAAATCCCACTGGCCGACCCCACGCGCACAGCCGGATTATCATTTTTTTTTTATGTTTCCACAAGACCGGATGCACCTGCTTTTCTCCACCTCCCCACAAAAACCAGATCCCAACTCCATCCGCAAAAAACGGATCTGAAAGCGCAGGGGGCCGGCGGGCGGGAGGCGCGCGGCGGGGCGGGCGCAAGGGGGTGTGGCGGGCGGCGCACCGCCGAGCTCGCCACGAGGTCCCCGCGGGGCGGGTCTGCGTCGCGAGGCTCGCGCGAGGCGCTGCGCGGCGCTGTCTGCGCGCGCGCAGCGCACGGCTTTGCGGCTTTGCTGCGCGGCGGCAGCACGCGAGCGCGCGGCCGCGGCGCAGCGCCCGGCGGGCGGAGCCGATCGCCGCGCACGCAAGGCTAGGGCGGGCTGCCAGGCAGCGCCAGCGCCAGCGGCGAGCGGCGGCGCGCGCGCCGTGCGGCCGGCGGCCGACCCAAGGCGTGGCGGCCGTAAGCAATATTTTTTTTGTTTTTTATTTCCGATCTGAGACTAGATCCGTTGAATCCCCTCCTTCTAATTTCTAAACCAATCCAATCAGAGGTCTAGGCCAGTGCTGGCTCTGATACCATTGTTAGGCCCTTTAGGATCATCTAGGTGTAGAAGAGAGGGGGTTCTTGCTTGGATTCGAGAGGGAAGTACCGACCGTCCGATGCATTGGAGGAGGCGGCCATCAACGCCGTCGGTGAAGTCTGCGCGCGGCGCGGCGGTTGGGGAAGAGGAGGACGGTGGCGGCAGTGTAGATCCGGTGAAGAGGACGGTGATGGAGCTTCCCGTCGCCGACTGCGCATCCCTCTAGATCGGTCTAGGGTTTGTGTCGGTGGGGATTTGCGGCTCAGGCCAACCTCGTAACTCGAGCCGCCCCCCACCCTTTATTTATAGCGCAGCGCGACGAGGCCCACCAGCCAATAGATGGGCTGGCGCCCCGATCAAGCGCGGATCAAGGCCCCGATTAGCCGTTGGGCTAATCGGAGAGAGATCAATCAACACTCTTCTCCGCGCGGTGTGGGTCGGCGAGAGGTCCATCGGCGGTGACGATTGATTCGTGCTCGCGTCGGCGCCAACCCTCCGCTCGCACACCCGAGCGGCGCCGATGTGGAGGTGGAGCCATGGGCGCGGGCTGCTGGTCCGTGCGGAGGATAGGCCAACTCTGTGCATCGCACGAAGACCATCGCCTACAACGCGGCGGGCGTGTATTGGGAGACCTGCATGAAGTCCTCCATCGACGACTATCGCCCCATCAACGGCATCAACAGTGCTCACGCTGGCCGCACCGTCGTCTCGCTGTCCCGGTTCGGGAGCGCCGCCGGCAGCGAAGACGGCACCGACGCGCACAGCAAGAGGTTGTGAATGTACATAGAGGAGACGCAACATCGTGGGGCTCTCCATGGACTGCTTCTTGCCTACTGGACCTGCGGAGCCATCGGTGGAGCGTGTTGGGGATTGGACACTCAAATAAAGCAAAAAATAAGATTGGACAGCCCCGCTCGTTTCGATTTTTTTCAGTTTCAGCTTCTAACTTCAGTTTTTTTTCCACTATTCAGTAATTCGTATTTTTTTTATTTTTTTTAGATTTTTTAGGTTTTTTTGCATTCTTCTTTTTTCCGTATTCCTTTACATTGTTCGTGATGGGTTAACATATTTTTTCTATTTTTATATTTTTTTAAATTTAATTATGCCCAAAAAGCTAAATCAGCTACAGTGAAAAAAAGCCAGTTACAGTGAAATTTCAGCTAAAAGCTAGAAGCCATCACTAAAACGAACGTCCTTGTTAGCAAAGCTTTGTACTGTGCTTTTATTGTTTTCTACACATCAGAAGCTTGCAAAACTTCATATATATACACTGCCCTTTTATAGGCATAGCAACCGACTCTTACAAAGATATTTTACATAGCATGCTGCATATGTTGAGGTGTATATATTTGTCTGGCTATTCATGTGGTACAAATGGCAAGCTGCATGAATCATCAATCCAAAATACAGCTAAAATATATGTGCGCCCTTTTGAATTACAAATAGTTCATGGATGGAAAAAAAAGTCAAGCTTATGGACATACGTCCTACTCTCCCTTTGAAGGCGCGGGCCTTCGCATCAACGTACTTGATGTACTCCTCTATAAGGTCCCTTGATCTATTCTTAGTCTCCTCATACTGACCCCCTCTTCCCAAAACTTGTGGAGCTTCTCCTCCTCCTATTTTGGTTTTCTCTCGCAATACTCCTCCACGTGTTTTTTGCGCAAAGCAATAGGTTCTGGACCAAGGAAAATAAGCTCCTCATCTTCTTTAGTCAACCAATAGCTCAATTTACATATTGATTTTTCCTATCATAGACAAACAAGTTAGCGATATTTTAAAGAAGTATGCTGAATATCTCGATAAAAATCTAACCTTACTATACACGCATTGGAAGCCAAATTGGGGGAAGACACAGCCGCCGCCAACTTGAGTGTAGAGAGCTAGAACATTGCAACAGCAACAAGGCCATTGAGTGTAAGCTAGAACGTTGCTCACTAGAGATAATACTCGTTTCCCTAAGCACACCCACGTCACTTGAATCATATCGTGGGTGTGTTTGGGGAAATGAGTATTACCTCTAGTGGTGGAATGTGCCCTAGTTTTATAGGTTGTTGGGGTTTTCGAAATAGCGAGAGTAAAATTTAGTGAAGGCAAGTGCACTCATATCCACAAAGGTATCTTTGGCTATAGAATCGGTCAATAATTTTATCAATTTACTAAGAAAAGTTGATGTATGTTGCCAATTCAGTCTTAAAAGGTGGTATGGTGTGGTCATTTTGATCTGAATAGCTGGTGTCTTAGTGCTAGTGTAGTCACTTTGGTGTGAAAAGCTAGAGGCACCAAGTTCTCACTAAAAAGGCTATAGATTTGCCCTTTAGAAGCTACAGAGAGTAGGTGTGTATTATGGAGTGTTCAATTGGCGATTTCATCTTCTGTCGTCGTTTGAAGTTGTAGTTTGAAACGATGATAAAGAGTGGATTCTTTTGGACTATGTATTATGGTGTAAATTTTTTAATTCTAACTGTTCGCGAGAGGTAATACACAGAGAAAAATAATCGCATACGATTTTAACTAGTGTAGCTGAACTCAGTACACTTTTTACTACAATCTTCCTGTTAACTCTATCTTGAAAAACACACCATTTAAATATTAGTTACTGTAACACATATAAAACAAGCCGATTTGAGTCCTACCGTAGGCACCCAGAGCCTCTCACCGAATCAAATGGCAATAGGTGCCTTAGAACGTCACCGGGGAGGGGGCGTTGGGGTTGGGAAGGAGTGTATTTCAACGCAGTGAATTTCGACGACGAATACGCCTTCTCGTGCAGAGCACACACGTGATAGATAGGCTCTGAGCTAGAGAAGGTTGGAGGTACTGGACTGACTGTTTCTTACGGAAGCCAAAATCATGGTTCTGCACCCATTTTAACGATTAAGATGAACCACCTCTTGTTGCGTGAAGTCCAAGGAGCGACATCAGTGCATCTCAATAGAAAAGCTTGTGCATTGTGTGTGTATGGTGTACAGTGTGTGTGTATGCTTGTGCATCTACCTTGTAATCTAAATAAAATGGTCAAAAACGGGCCCAAAGAACCTTCCACCAGATAGTACAATATCCATCATCAGTTCTTTGCAAACAGTTTGGAAGCAGCATTATCAGCAACACACAACATAAACATTAAACGTACAATAATCATAGTATCATTTCTGCATTCCCGATAAGGGCACCAACCTGAGTACATGCACTAGTTTGATGCCAGCATGCACCTCTTGCCAGACCAGTACCTCTCCACATCCCACAGTTAAAATTGAAGAAAAAAGCTTCTCCAAAAACATGAACGAAAATGCAATATGACATGGTTCTTTCTACAAGAGCAATAATCTTCTGCGACCTAGATTAAAATCAGGGACATTATTGCCCTGCCCTTAGAAGAAGATAGTGGATACCCCCATAGCGAAGCACCCGAATGCTACCCAGGGGCTCAAGCGCTCACCTGATAAAGAAAAACGAGAAAAGAGTGAATTACAAACACTTAACAAAAAGGAGCATTAATAGCAAACACAATGTAATTTAGCAGCATTATATGTTATTGTTAAATAAGCTTGGCACATCAAAACAATATCAATCAAATGAAAGTATGCGCCATATGTTGAACATAGAACAACCATGGCTTTATGGCTTTGTGCTAAAAAAATACTCCATTTATACACAGCAGTGGAAAACCCAATGTACAGATATCCTGGGACGGGAAAAACATCAGAAAGCAGGAATCAACTGCTGGTTTCTGAATTTCTCAATGAAGGCTGGTATACAGCTTTCCAGAGCTGAGTTTCCACTAATAAATACTTAGTTACAGTGAATAGGTTGTAGATGATTCTCACTGATTCAGTTGGTCTTTCATAAAATATCTACGAGTAAATATGCCCCGTACCATTGACTTCGTCCAGAACTTGGAAACTACCATCGCAATCAAACCTCGCTTCAATTTAATACCATCGCGAAAGCCAAAAATTCTGGAAAATGCCATCACCATCACGTTTTCCGTTATTAGGGTTCGAAATGACCATTCTGCACTGTACATCTCTCTCCATTTTCTCAGCATTCAATCCTAGCAGTGCAGATGTGCATCTCGTTTCTCAGTTGTAGAATGTAACTTAAGTGCTTACCTCTTCGGTTGACAAATCTTGTCCCTAGATTCAAATCAAAAGCGATCTTGGCTGTCCCTCAATCTCTACAGGTTCTGTTTCTTCTAGCTGCAGTCAAAATCAATAGAAGCAGTCAAAATCCCCAATTCATTCGGACTCCCATAGTTCCATCATGCCTAGCACCATCGTTGCATGCGAATCGCTACCATCATGCTCTCCCACCACCAGCAATCAACTAAAATTGATTCCCCCCATGTCGTTTCTGAGGCGCTCGACGGAACACAGGACTGATGGGGAATCGTCGTGCATTGCACAACTCCAGCGTCCACATCTTCCGCAACACCAGTGTGAGGTCCAACTGCCCTCCAGCCTTCGCTGAGTAAGGATGACCAGCGGTCCTCTGCACTCTGCAGCCACAGCAACCGGCGAGATAGGAGACAGTGGCAGCACGTTGGTGTTGGTCGCTCCTCAGCCTCCCCAGCGCTTGCCCACCTCAGCACGATTGGGGGTTGCAGTTGATGGCGGCGGGAGGCATGTGGTGGGGTCCTGCAGCCGGAGGTGGCGGTAGGCGCATCGTGGGGTTTCGTGCCAGCAGCCAGTGGTGGCAGGATGTGCACGAAGAGGCTGCAGCCCATGGCAGGGGGTAGCAGTGGGAGGAATAGAAGGGAAGAGAGAGAGACGGGAAGAAGGTGAGGGACAGTAATGCCATTTCTGAATTTCTCTCACTCCTAACTGGATGATAACGATGGGTATGGATGGAAAACATAATGGCAGTGGCATTTTCCAGTATTTTTGGCTGTCCACCTCCTTCGTGATGGTAGTTTCCAACTCCACAACGAACTCGACGGTACGGAGCAAATTTACTCAAGTACATAAGTTCATTTGTCCAGGCCTGATCAAATTCAAATATAAAGTTAAGGTTTCTAGACAAGAGTAACCAGAATCTTGGATGAAACCTAGTAGAAACTGGCAATAGTTGTAGGAATGGTCTGGGACAGGTAAAATTTTACACAAACTGAACAGATTCAAATGTCTTCACAAGTTATAAGTGAGCTCCATCCTCCAGCTCATTTCATACTTACGTTTTTTCTCCCATGTGAAACTATTTGCTTTCATGTAAAATTCTAAAAGAAGGTGAAAATAATAGATATAGTAATTCACATAAAAACAAAAATAAAAAGGTTGACTACTTGCTCAAATGATCAGCATTTATGTAGTGTTCGCATAATATCTAACTGCATGGGCAGAACCAAGAGGTTTTGAGTGAAATAAGAAAAGCTGCAGTTTAGAAGTTGATCGCACATCCAACTAGGCCATTTAACTTTCACGTATCACCAGTAAATTTTTAGTGCGCTTTCACTATCCTTGTTCCATATAAAAGCTCTGAGTACAGATACAAGTCTCTAAAGAATAAAGTAATTAATCCGTATGTATCTAACAGAAATTATTTCATGAATCGACATGAGGACCATGACAATGAAGACTACAGACAACGCAACAAAGCACCGACAGGTAGAACCTGACTTTTTTGCTAAATAAATTCGATATACCATGATGCCAAGTTTTAAGTTAAATTTTGCAACACTAAAAATAGATTTATCCATTACAGATTTAGAACAAAATCTGGACAGGACTTGAAAAGATAGAGAAGATTAATCTTGCTATCATTTTTCTTTTAAAAAAAGGAAACTAAAAGGATATATGAAATGCATGGAATTTAACATTCTTCTTTAAAAAAATGTAGTAAGCGAACAACAATAAGAACTATGCGAAAAAATGCAGATAATTCAGCTTTCTGCAAATTTTATTTATTTTCAAAATTCTAATAAGATAAGAAGTGCAAGGAATTTAAGAACATATTCTATAGAGAATACAGTTTCACCAAGAATAAGAACTGCTACTAAGCATCAGAAGTAAGCAGTAAACAGAACATAAGCTGTTAACACCTTGAACCTCAGCCAACGTTTACAATACAGGTTGATAGATGAAACATGGTATATAAACCGAGTCACTGACAAATTGAAGGAGCTATACAATGTGCAGCAGGTTTCATCACATTGGAAACAAACTAGCTTAGTATTTGAGCTGGAAGCAGAAAAGGAACCGTACCTATTCTGGCTGCTTTCCAAAAGAAACCACGGAATCTGTCAGGAGAAATTGTGTAAAAAAGAGTATCAGCAAATTTAATAATATTTACAGTTTACAACAAAGAAATAGTACTGAGAATATCCTTTCAGTCCTATGTTTGCTCTAAATTTGACAGGGTCCATAGTGCATAGGCCTTTCAAATTTAAGAAATTTTAAGAGCTATTTGTATATAAGTACAGATGGCAGAAAGGGCATCTACATTGTTGTTGTCTATTAGGTTGTTTTGAAACATTCACATCATCTAGAGACAACATAAGAGATAATCTCACCAATGCATTGGCTCTAACTAGTCCTTTGGGACCAACCCCCATGCACTCCACATCACCTTCTGTCTAAATTTTTAATCGTATTTCCTTCCACACTCCTCGCATCAAAATGTGTGTCCTAAACAACCTCCATTGCAATGCAATTTTTAGCTATCTCTTTCACCTATGTTCTTGTGCCCAAGTTATCTCTTGCATGAGAGCGGCTCAATTCTTCATGTTCCCCTCTTTTGGATCAAATCTTCATGTTCCCCTCTCTCCTCTATATCACCAAAAATCATAGGTGGCATGCTCCCACTCCAAACGGCTTTAACTTCGGCTTATGGTTTTTATCTTTTTCTGGTTTTTCAGCTTTTTGGGGCTTTTTGCCTTTTCTTTTTCTCCTTATTCTTTTGTATTGTCCGTGCTGATATAACGTTTTTATTTTTTTAATATTTAATTACACAGAATAAGTCAACAACAGCTACAGTGAAAACTAAGCCATAAGCTCCAGCTTATAAGCCACTTAGAGTAGGCCAACCATATGTTCCTGTATGAACAGTACTTAAAACACCTCTGCATATCAAATCTATGGCCAAGAACAAGCTATTCCATAATACATTTGGGGTGGGGTACTATGAACTGCATTGGTAAAGTAAAAGGTAACCAAACTAAGACAAGAACAAACTAGTTTTGTAATTCTTCCACATTGAGCTTCATCTTTATCAGAGGTTGCAATGGACTCTGAAGCGCACGGTTGGACATTTGCAGTTCTAAATTAAAATACCCTAGACCCAATAGTTCCATGCTGCATTAATGCAGCCCTCCAAGAACCAAGTTTCACTGGAATCGCACAGGTTTCTTCATACTGATTTCGCCTGTTCAAGTATTTGCTTTTATGACACTAAAAATACAAATTGAGCAGATCGGAGAGAGCATAACGAAATCCCCCCAAGTATTTTGCAGTTTGGGAAGAAACGGCAAACAAAAAGAAAGTTACCCGGTGCGGTTGTTGAGGATGGCAGGGAACTGCATCTTGATGTAGGTGCAGGTGCAGATCACCAGCAGCACCACGATCAGGAACGAGTTGAAGTTGAACAGCGCCGACTGAAATCAAACCAAGAAGCACCAGTTAGATTGCCAGATCCATCAAATTTGTTGAGGTGAATGAGCAGGAAAAGGAGGTTCTTGGGAGAGGAGGGGGAGCTCGGGATCTTATTACCATGGCGCTCACCTCCTTCCCAGGTCGCGGCGGTGGTTTCTTCTCTTCCACGAGCTGAGTTGCCGGATGGGAAAATGGACGCAGTGAAGGCGATTCGGGAATCTGGATCTACAGGCTTCCATATGGACGCCATTGTCCTGGCCTGTGTGTGGCCCATGAAGTGTACGACTTGTTGTGGCCTGGAGTCCGGGAGAATCAGTTTGGGCCTGAATGTCGCTGCGACCGCTGTTTCGTCCTGCCGTCGTCGTCGGGCCTTCCGCCGAAGTCGCCGCGGAGGGCACCGCCGAGGCCGCTGCTGGGGTCGCCTCTCGTTGCCACCGTCGATCCTGTCGTAGCCGACTCCGATGTCCCAGTTGTGGCTTCCGTTTCGATCGAATTCTTTTGGTTAGTTTCTGTGAGACGAGAGGTTTTGGGAAAAATTATATTAGAGCCAAATCTAGCCATAACCTTCTTATTACATATCAAGGACTTCAATCCTTTAGTAAGAAAATATGCCAATTGTGTTCCAGCGTTGACATAGTTTAACTCCAAAATTTTTGTGTCGGTCTTTACTTTGATGAAAAAACGATCAATCTCCACATGCTTAGTCCTGCATGTTGAGATCTAAACCAAAGGCCTTTTCCTAGATCAGCATCACAATATCCTTCTGTTCTTCTACTTTGGTATGACCCTGAGATCTAAAGCAAAGGCCTTTTCCTAGACTGCCTTTCAGGTATCTCAATATTCTCAAAGTTGTCTCCCAATGCTCACTTCTAGGATCAAGCATGTATCTACTCAAAATGCTTCTAATGACCCTACCATATGCCTAGATGAATCTGAATCAATGATCCATTTTATGAAGGAGTCAATATGGGGTCGCCGATCTTCTCAACATAGAATCAAGGGTACTTATGTAAGGCTTGTTGAATCGTAGTGATCTTCCGTTACCAATACAAGGATTAGCACTTTTTAATTTGCATTAACACACACATGTTGATCTCACTGACCACCAAAGTGAAGATCAATTGTGCTCTCAATTCCCAATGAAAAGATTGAATGGTCTTGGAAGAACTCCCAATTCCCCCACAAGTGAATTCGCCCATCAGTTGGAAGAACAAGATTATTGCAAAGCAACCTGTAGTTTATTATCAAAAGTGATCTAATGGATAGAAGGGGTGTTGGGGTATTTATGGCGCCCTCCCCATAGCATGCATAGCTTGGCTAAGTCTGAGTTTGAGCTGGTTCGACCAAGGTGGCCAAATCAAACCCTAATTAGATTTTAGAGGCCAACTCAACTTCATATCTATTGTTCGGACTCAATTCCTAAAACAACCAATCGGACTCTTGATCAAAATGGGATACATGACTGAAAAAAGTTGTTTTCAGTCAAAATATTTGGCACACATGCCACGGTCTTGATCATATGTGATGCGACTGGTTTTTGTGAGGTTCCTTGGAAAACCTGTTGGTTCTTAGGAGAACTCTCAAAAACCAGCTCTCTTTCTTGCTTACCACGGCTTCTCTTGGTTTGGATTATCTTGGGCTAGTGTGTAGCTTCCTTCATGAGGATGGGCCTAGTCTCCATGTAGTTGGGCCTTCTCCTTTGTACAACTGCATGGGCTAGCTCCCCCGACTGCATGGGCTTCTCCTTAGATGATGGTTGCATGGGCTTGAGCTCCTTGGTCATGGGCTTTCCCCTTGGGCTAGCCGCATGAAACCTCCTTCTTGGCCACTTGGGCCATAGCCACTTTGCTTGTCACATGGGCCATGGTGATTGCTTGAGTATCCTCCTCTTGCTCTCTCTTGGCTTTGGCAACAAAGGTGGCTGCCCTCTTCATTGTACTTCTCCATTGCTTTGGCCCCAGCCTCCCTCTCCTCCCCCTCGGTTCCAAAGTCATTACACTTGTTAAACCTGAGAATGCACAAAGTATTGGTATGAGGTAGTATCCAATTCTCATCAAAAGGAAAAGGAAACTCATTAAGAAACACAAACACTTGTTGGTTTAGAAGTTTGGATCTTGCTCTAATCATTGGATCCTTAGGCATATAATGAACATTGTCCTTATGCACACTTGGAGAGTTGAAAGATGTAGTAATAGGGATGTCCTCATCATCCTCCCCCTCTTGAAAAGAAGTCATCCTCGACTCTGTATCGTCTTGTCCAAAGAATGATGATAAATCAGTAACATTAAAAATAGTACTTGCCCCCATAATAATCACCTGGAAGCTAAATTTTGTAAGCATTGTCATTAATCTTAGCAAGCACTTTAAAAGGACAATCACTACGAGGCATCAACTTGGATTTATACTTCTCCAGAAAGAGCTATTTGCGAAGGTGAACCCACTCCAAGTCACTAGGTTTAAATACCATCTTCTTTCTTTTCTTGTCTATCGCATGAGAACATACATTCTTCTCAATTACCTCTTTAGTCTTCTCATATAGTTCCTTCACAAAATCATCATGCTTAGAAGCCTCCATATTTGCACATTCTATGGTAGCAAGTCAAGTGGTATGATCGGTTTGAAGCCATACACCACCTCAAGTGAACACAATTCAGTAGTAGAATGCACCGCCTTATTATATGCAAATTTCACAAGCAATAGACACTCTTCCCATTCTTTTAAGTTCTTTTTTATCATTGTTCATAGCAGCATAGAAAGTATTCAATTCACCACATTCGTTTATCCATCGGTTTGTAAGTGATAAGTTGTTGAAAAGAACAGGTTTGTCCTAAGGTTGGCCCACAAAGTCTTTCAAAAGTAGCTCATAAACTTGGTATCAAGATCTGAAACGATTGTTCTTGACACGCCATGCAATCTCATAATTTTCCTAAAAAATAAGTTAACTACATGTGACACATCGTTGCTCTTATGACAAGAAATAAAGTATGCCATCTTAGAAAATATATCCACTACAATAAAAACAGAATTCTTCTCCCTCTTAGTCCTAAGTAATCCTAAAATAAAATCCATGTTAATATCTTCTTAAGGTGCACTAGGAACTGAAAATAGAGTATACAAATTATGTGAATTAAGTTTCGATTTAACTTTATAGCATGTGATACATTGCTGAACAAAGTGTCCCATCAATAGAAGTGTCTCATCCTTGGTCAATAGAAGTGATCAACCAACATCATATAGGTTTTCTCTCTTTCAAAATGTCCCATCAATCTCCCAGCATGAGATTCCTACAAAATAGCAAACACATGGACGAATCTGGAACAAATAGCTTATTAGCACAAAATAAAAATCTAGATGATTAGATGTTCAAATATTTGATTCAATAGTAATTCATTCAATTATGCTTAATCAAACAATTCATTCAATTGTACTTTATTTAGTTATTTAATTTATTTGTGGAATATGTGTAATGTTTGTTATGTGCTATATATGTGATCTGCTTACTTATTTTCAAAAGATATGGCTAATATTGCCTAAGGCTAACCAAAAAATAAAAAATAATTTAGCTATTTAAATAATTATCATAGACGGTTTGTAATACTAAACCGTCTATGATATATAAAATATCATAAACGGTTATTGGTATTAACCGCCTATGATATGTAAAACATCACGAATGGCTATGTTTAAGAACCGTCAGTGATATATGACATATCACATATGGTTTTTGGTATTAGTCATCTGTGATATATCTAATACCATAGACATCTATATTTAAGAACCATTTGTGATATCTAATATATCACAAATGGTTTTTTTTGAAAAACCGTCTGTGTTGTAACTTATCATGGATGGTTTGAGAGCCGTTTAGGATAATCACTGTTATAGGCGCTTATCATAGTTTATAAATTTAGACGGTTCGAGAAACCGCTCGTGATGAGGGTATAGAACTGTCTGTAATGACCCTTTATGTGATAGTGAATAGATCTAAGTCGGACTAGTTTATTCCAATACATTAGGTGTGCGACCATTTATATTTATATATACTCAAACCTGACTATGAAACTCCCATGCATACATAAAGATCAAATCGAATGAACCTTACACAACATGAAATGCGACTAGATCCCAACTAAATTTGACCATCTTGTAACTACTTACAACCAGGACATAAACTTCTAAGGCTAGGTTGTAACTCTTTATGCCTAAGTCTCATGTACTGGTTGTATGCAATGGAACCTGCCAAAAAACTAGCATAATAACTAGTCATATGCATACTAACCACCCTTTTGTCTGATGATATGTACCACCCTTAGACAGTGCAATCCTTTCTTGATCTAGTAGTGGATCACTCAACTTGTAGTTGACTTCTCAACCACATACGACATAGTCATAAACTTTCGTAATCCAACTATATCGATGGGTCTAGAGATATCTCTCCCATCATATAGAAAGGGCCGACAAATTCCATCTTGACCAATCACATTCCTCCTCATGATTCATGGTACAATGTTCTTTGTGACAATCTAGTCAAGGAGTAGCGTTTGATAACACTAAATGCACTAATCTGCATGTAGGAAACCGTGATGTTGTCAAGTCTAATGATCATACAAAAATATTGCTTTAGATCAACTGACATCTTCATCCAAAGAATAGCCAAGGTCAGTTCATTGTCCCTCCCAGACTAATCTATAAAAAAACTAAAATTAAGAACAAAGACTAGCATGTGAGGATCAGATATAATCACCACGATTAAAATGACTAGCTTGAATGATATATGGCATTGAGATAGATCAACAATATTTGCACAACTAGACAATCAAATAGTGGAAGTAGAAGGTGGGAACAAATTAAGAACAATCAACTAGAATGTCTAGAAGAAACCTTGGCGACTAATCGTCGACTAGTGCTAAACTAATCCTACTTCTAAATACTAGAAAACATGGCTTTGACCTCACGAGCCGTGAGTGAGAACCCAAAGATTGGATGTTTAGTAGGGGATCTCTTGGGTCTTATTTAGTGATTTTTATAGTACATTATCTTGGTAGTAGAAAGGTGATAGTAGAAATAAAATTTGATCATTAATTTGTAATGGTATTATAGACTTTTGGTTTCTTCTGGCGAGGATTTTGCTAGCAAAATTGGCACAAAACTCCCATTTCATCAAATCCACGAGCGGAACCCTCGTGTGATCATGGAAACATGTGAAGAAAAGTGCCATTCCCACGTAATTAAAATAGTAGAGCAATCAACCATGGTTGTATGTACTACCACTCACCTCGGTGTCCTCAACTTCGAACTCACGAATAGATGATCGGCCACACCGCGAGCCAGCGATCAACGGGCGCAATCGATAGACCGCGTGTCGAAGTTAGCATCAGAGCGAGCGTGGTGGTGTTCACGGTGAGCAGCTGTTGCATGTGCCACACCATGACATCCCTCCTCGGTGACCTCGGTGTCAGCGCGACCGTACGAGCTGACAATGACCCACAGGGCGGGGAGATGGAGAGGCGACTTGTCGGGAAGCTTGGCCACAGCTCGCGCGGTCATGCCCATGGTGTTTATCGGCAGCAACCTCGTAGACAACACCAACAAGATCATCTCTCTGCACCTCACTGACGAGCTCATCCCCATGCTCAAGAGCGTCGGTGCGCTCTGGCTGTAGAAGAACATGTATATGTTCATGCATGCATGTTCATACATGCAATCCTAGCTTTGATCCAATGTATGTACATCAATAATCAAATAATAGAGCTAGCAAGAAAAATCGATGTAGAAGTAAGGCCATGGCTGATTTTCGCAGCCTAGCCTCATGTACAGATCCTAACTAATTTGAACTATTGGATCGTAAAGATTATACGGCTCATATTCATTTTAAGGTACCGTAAAAGAGCTCCTTATTTATAGCATGAAGGGACTGTGAGTTGTGAATGTTCACCGTTGAGTTTGGAAACAACCGGTATGTTTTTGTATAAGTCAGATTGTCCTTCAAATTTGAGTTTGTTTGGAATTTCCTTTTGCGCAGCAAGCCTTTCAAAGCATTAGTCTTCTAAGCTCCAAATTAAGAAAATAAATAGTCTAAATCATACAGATCTACCACTTTGTAAACATGACTGTATTTTGAAAATGCCATCTTGGATTGTATTGAAATTTACCTCCGTTTTTTCCTTGGACTCCTCTTAACACCCTGGATTGCGAGGCCTATATGTCTGACGTATGAAACTCCAAATTAGGTACATGAGCCACGTAAATTCATCTAATCAAAACACATTTAGGGCTCCATATAACTTTCTATTTGTGTATAATCCCATATGAAGTCGTTTAGGGCTCGAAACACGCATTGTACATCGACTCTTCTCAGTTTCCTTATTCTTCACCTTTCTTTTCTTCCTTTCTTGAATGCAATCATCTCGAAGCAAGGAAATAAGTTTCATAACTCATTTTTATCTCCACCGTTGAGTTTAACAATGAAATTGGTGTACACGTAATTGTCTTCACATCATCATCATCACCAACTCGTTGAGATTCGGTGTATCCTTCATAACTTTTCCGTCTGACCTCCAAATTACGAAAATGATATATGCATTTCGATTGTCTTGACAAGAGCATCATGATAAGAGTCTCTAAATTGATATTTCAAGTTGTCTTGGTCAGTCAAAGAATGAGAGAGGTATAGAACGAGAGAATAGAGCTTGAATCCGAGACGGGATGAGGACAACGAGTGGTTCTTTGGAGTTGGTCGGTGGAGATCATGGTGGCTTGGCATGCAGGCAGCTTCTCATTGGCGGGTGGTGACCTCTCAACAGGAGGATGTAAAGAGAGAGATGGGAAAGAGTGTAGGGAAGATTGGAAGAGAGAAGGAGAAGTGATCCAGTGTGAACCACACTCCAAAGCCATCTTCAGAGGCGAAGTGATCCAGTATTACAAAACCAGGGGTTTAAGTGAGCCAAATTAAAGTTCAAAGAGTTAGCGGACATTCCTTTAAGTAAACTAGACTTTTTTTCTTTGTATAAAGAACAAATGATCTTTCGTTTGTACTTAGGGGCAAAATTAGGCTCATGGCAACAAAGGCTTCAGCCGAGACATAAAACAATTGTTAGTATATAACCTAGATATATATATAGCCCAACCCAGAAGTAATTCAACCCATACTCCTCCCGTCAACCCAACCCATGCCCCTCCGGTCCTCCCAGCCTCGAGCGCTATGGCTTCAATCTAGAATCTACAAATCGAAATCCAAATGTGAATCGATAGATAGGAGGGCTCAATATTAGGGGGAAAATTAGAGGATAGAGCGTCATCGCGATGAGCGCGACGGAGAAGAGCCCGGACGGGGAGGAGTCACCACGTGCAGAGGCATTCCTTGAGATCCTCGGCCACATCCCACCGGGGGAGGTGGAGGCGGTGCTCTCCTCCTGCGGCATCGGCCCGACGGTGGAGGTCGTAGAGCAGGTGCTCAAGTCTTGCATTTGCTACTCCCGCCTCAAATCCGCCGTCTGCTTCTTCGTCTAGGCGGGGCGGTCCGTCAAGCATGCCGCCTACGCCTGGAACCTCCTCGTCGACATCCTCGGCAAGGCTGCCATGTTCGAGCCCATATGGGACGCTATCCGCTCCATGAAGTAGGAGAACGAGGGACTCCTCTCCATTGTCACCTTCACCTCCTACTACACCTGCGGTAACCTCAAGGACGTCGCCATGGCCTTCGACGCCATGGAGCAGTACAACGTGTAGCAGGACACCGTCGCCCTCAACTCCCTCCTCTCCGCTATGTGCCGCCAGGACACCCACACGTAGGCCGCGCAGAAGCTATTCGACTGCACCAAGGCCGTCGTCACGCCGACGCGGACACCTTCGTGATACTGTTCAAGGCGTGGTAGAAGGAGGGGAACGTCCAGTGCGCCAAGACCACCTTCGGCGAGATGGTCATCCGCGCTAGGTGGGACGCTGGCAACATGCCTACGTACGACGCTCATGCGCGGGGACCAGTTCGAAGAGGTGCTAAGTTCCTGCAGATGATGCAAACAAAGGGCTGCCTACCGGGGCTTAAGTTCTTCGCAAACGTGATCGACCTCGTCTCTTGGCAGCGCGACTATGTAAACACTATTGCTACCTGGAGGCAATCATGAAAGATTTGTTAGTGATATGCTCTAGAGGCAATCATGAAGATGATTGTATCGCTTCTATATTTATGATCTTTTGAATAATATATTATTTTATCCCTTGAATAAATATCTTTTATATTGATCAACAAGTATGCGACTTATTCGTGAAACTCTTTATTTATGTTTTGATATTATTCTAAATTATCTCTGATCTTATATCATTATGTATGATAATTATGATTTGCAGATCAACACATATATTGATCGATGATCATGTTTCACAGATCATGGATATGGGATATCAAATCAATAATGTGGACACATGTTAGAGAACATGATGTTGAATTGACCCACCATGAGACACTGCAGTAATTGTTATATTTTGAAGTGTCATCAGTTGGTCTCATATATAATATATGTAGGATCCTTAGACCTGAGATCATCATTATTTTCTACATGTGTAATAATTTACTTAGAGGTTATCAAACACTACTTCGTGACTGGGTGATCATAAAGGTAGCTTTCGGGTTTATTATGAAATATGCAGAAGAATATGAGCGATCAAGATGGAATTTACCCCTCCTATATAACAGGAGAGATATCTCTGGACCCCTCGATGTGGTTGGATTAAGGAAGTGCATAGCCATGCTGAATGTGTTTGAAGAGTCAATCACAACTGAGTAATCCATCACAGATTCGAGTGAAAGATCGACTATCATAGGATGGCACGCTTCTCACCTTGAGTTCGATCTAGTATCATGAGGCAAAGGGATCGGTACATAAGCATTATATATGTTCGTCCGATATGATCTTTATATATATATTTGGGGGTCGTTATGTCCTACTAGGGACCGCTACCGACCTATGGACCGAAAAGAAGTTTTCGGCCCAAGGCCAAATGTATATGAACCCACAGGGTCACACACTTAATGGGCTGAAATAATAAGGGCCTGGATGATAGTTTTCAAGTGGGATTCGATCTTCACTCATATCGGATAAGGATCCGATTGGAGGCTATAAATGAGAGGTGCGAGGGCTGAGGGCGACATCCCAAAAACCCTAGCCACCACCTCTCATAACCCTTGCCGTGCACGCTGGTGCTAACACATCGACGCACGGTGTTCCCTCCCTGGACGTGTGGACCTCGGTAGAGGCGCTTTCTCTGACTCGCGCTGATCGAGATGATCGCAAGGAGGAGACGATTGACCGGAGGGCGATCGACTACCTTCGCTACACCGAGCGCGCTTTCGTTGAATCGGTGCACTCGTGTCTAGTGGTAATGATCTATGATCTTTTTACTCGCATAGCTTCCTAGTTTACACGGTAGAATTTTTTAATTCGCACTAGTGTAACCTACCTATATCCCAACAATATTTTTGTGCTATGCGTTTGTATTGTTATATCTCAAATTATTTATTGATGTTCATATTTTGTGAATTGGAATTTATGAACAGTATGAATTATGTAGTCCATAACTAAAAGTAGCGACCGAGGGAGACAAGGAATAATAGAATATATAGCATTCGTCAAGGTAATCTTATGTTCTCGCTCTCTTGTAGCTTGTCTATTTTTTTAATTTTTAAATACATATATACTTGTTGTATCATCGTATCCTTATTTTTGCAAAATATCGTATCGCAATATTTTCGTATCCTTGTTTTTTTCATGTTTTTCTTATTATGTTGTATGTTAAAACATTGAGCTAAAGTTTCATATTAATGATGTATTTGTGATATACTTGTCTTATGCTGTTACGTGGGTATAAATTGACGTTACTTCTAGGCTATTAGCCTTTTAGAGTTTAGTCTAGGGTGCGATAAAATTTTAAATCCACCACTGTTTGCACTATATTCTTAAAATAAAAGCTTTGGAATTACACTTGGAAAAATACGCAGCTTTTAAAAACCTGGAGTACACATCATTTTTTAAAAGTGTACCATTATAGATAATGTAGGTTATTAGATATTTAGATTCTATAATTCGCTTCTACTATTGGATTCTATGGAAGCATTTAATTTTCCTATTCTATTCAAGAAATAGACAATGGTAAGTTCTTTTCAATTTATGATTTATGATTTTTTTTTGAATAAATAAATGAGACGGTTTATCAGTCGTCTTTTTAAAGCGATTTATCAAAATCATCTTTTCAAAATAGCTTAACAATATTTAATTTATTCATATAATCACTTATACTATAATTAAAAATTATAAACCATAAATATAAATTATCGGTGTAGCCACACGCCAAATAACAGCCTTGCAGGACTCCGTTACGATACAAACTAAGCACCCAAACGATAACCACCAAATTAAAGCTCAAAGGGCTAGCGGACATCCCTTTACTTAGGAGTAAACTATACTTTTTTCTTTGTATAAATAGCAAATGATCTTTCGTTTGCACTACATTCTTAAAATAAAGGCTCTGGAATTACACTTTGAAAAATATGCAGCTTTTAAAAACCCGGAGTACACATCATTTTTTAAAAAGTGTACCATTATAGATAATGTAGATTATTAGATATTTAGATTCTATGATTCACTTCTACTATTTTATTCTATAGAAGCGTTTTCCTATTCAATTTAAGCAGATAATGGTATGTTGTTTTTAGCTTATGATTTATGGTTTTTTTTCAATAAATAAATAGGACAGTTTCTCAATTATCTTTTCAAAACAGTTTATCAAAGACATTCTTTTTAAAACGGTTTATCGGTATTCAGTTTATTCTCACAATCATTTGTACTATAATTAAAAACTATAAACCATAAATATAAGTCATCGATCAGAAAAAAAACATGCCCAATAACAACATTGCATGACTCCATTACGAGACAAACTAAGCACCCAAAGCATGACCATCAACATGGTATAGTGGCCATCGCCAAATCTGAAATCCAGCCCTCATAACAGATAAATAAAATAAATCTCCTTTTTAAAAAGAATAAATAAAATAAAATGTCTGCAGGCCCAACAGAGTGACAGCCACTACAAATAGCTCTCAACGCTCCGACAACCCTATTCTATTATACGCCTTAACCATATTCCACCCTGCCGCCTGCTCCTCTGCCCCCACCTCCTCGCCGCCTCCGTCGCCGCGACGCCTGATCCGAGCAATGGACCTCGACTCCTCCGACGGCGACGCATGGCTCCTCGACGCCCTGGCCACGTCGCTCCTCTTTTCGGCCGCGTCCCCGTCGCCGTGGCCGTGCGGCGACCAGCATTCCTCCTTGCCGATGGACTCGGCCGCCGTGGACAACGCCCCGGCCACGCGCTCCGGTGAGCTCTCCATTTGATTCGACCAGTAATTTGCTTGTTTCTTTCCCTATTGTGCCGTGCAGTACGGGACGATTAGCGCGAGGAGGGTCTTGTGATCGCGACGCGTTCTTATCGCGATCCTATACTAGTTTACTATGCGTCGCAATCTAATGTTTTCTTGGATTCGTTTGCTTGTACGACATGCGGGCGATCAGCGCAAGTATCTTGTGATCGCGACGCGTCCTTGTTGCGATGCTAGTTTTTTTTCTTTTTTCTTTGCGTTATTAATTTGGTTGGTGCCAACAAGGCAAAGCTTTTGTCGTTGACTTGCCGTGGCGTTCTCAGGGTTATGCCGGCCGATTTTCGGAAAAATCGGTTCTATCGGGAGAATACGGTCCGGTCTCAAATATTTCGGTCAAATTTAAAGTCGAATTTAAAGTTACACCAATTTACGCTGATTTGTTTTAAAATTTTCGGCCGAAAGATCTGATGTTTTCCGATTTTCGGCTGTTTTTTATTCAAATTTGATTTGAAATTTTCGGGCCGAAATCCATCGAAATTAACCGATAATCAGTCCTAACGGCGCTACCCCCATACCCCGGTAAAATTTTGCAACCAGTTATCATAACCCTGGGTGTAGTGTGGTTGGCTTTTGAAGTTTTCTATCGCTTGTGGTCAATTGGTTGGTTGCTAACTGTATTCCACTACGAGGCATCGAGTCCATATTTTGCACAGCGAGGTCGGCCATTTGCTAGTAAATTATATGGTGGGTTCTGACGCCACCTTCTTGTCTGCACTTGTCTCAACACCCCTTGCTTGTGCCTGTCACAATATCAATATGAGCAATGTGTTGAACCTTTTGGGGTAGGGAAGTGTGCTGAATTTTAATATGCTGAATAAGTGAGCAATTTGATCAAACTGTGTGTTCTTTTGCCTGTCACAATATCAAAATTTTCCGTTGCATTCTTGTTCTTTTGAAGTTGTACCAATGACTACTGAGGATGTGAGGTATGGCGTTGTCAATTCTAAATGTCTGCGGTTATCTATATCAGGCCAATACCTGTACAAAATGCTGTTTCCACCCCTCGACAAAATGCTACATAACAAGATTTACTTCTCAGAGAATTTATTCAATTGGTAACAGTTATTTTTATTACACCATTATTCTTTTATCGTTACAAAGCTGTATTGTATTCTTCTATGTAGGGAAATCTGAATCAACATGTAAGAAAGTCGATAACATAAATGGTAAATGCCAGGTTCATGTTTCCCCGGATGGTGATTATTCAGATAGCTCTTATTTCTTGAAGGAAAGGCTTACACTAGCTCTCAGGTACTTCAAGGAGTGTACCAATCAGCATCTGTTAGTTCAGGTATGGGCACCCATCAAGAACGGAGATCGCTACGTGCTCACTACTTCAGGACAGCCCTTTGTGCTTGACCAACAGAGCGTCAGACTTCTTCAGTACAGGGCTGTGTCCATGATGTATGTGTTCTCCATAGATGGGGATAATGTCCATGAGTTGGGGCTACCTGGACGGGTATACAAGCAGAGAGTACCCGAGTGGACACCCAATGTTCAGTATTATAGCAGTACTGAGTATTCGCGGCTTAACCATGCGATAAATTTCAACGTTCATGGTACTGTTGCCTTGCCTATTTTTTATCCTTCTGCACAGTCATGTATTGCCGTTGTGGAACTTATAATGACATCAAAGAAAATCAACTATGCAAGTGAGGTGGATAAGGTCTGCAGAGCTCTTGAGGTAGTGTCACTTTGCCTCTTATTTTACAAACTTGTATCTGTACATATTCAGGACACAGTGGGTGTTAAATAAACATTTACTTTTCTGTTACGTTTTGGTAACAAAATTTCTACCCTCTGCAGGCAGTGAATCTTAAAAGCACCGAAATAGTGGAGCATCCATATGTCCAGGTATGTAATGAAGGTCATCAAGCTGCCACTTGAATAAAATATATCCCTATTTTATTAAAAGAAACAAATTTCTTTTTCCCCTTTTTTCAGATATGTAATGAAGGCCGCCAAGCAGCTCTAGTAGAGATACTGGAAATCTTGACAGTAGTTTGTGAAGAGCTCAAATTGCCCTTAGCTCAAACTTGGGTGCCTTGCAAATATCAAAGCGTACTGGCACACGGTGGTGGTGTGAAGAAGAGTTGCTTGAGCTTTGATGGAAGTTGTATGGAGGAAGTATGCATGTCAACAAGTGAAGTTTCCTTTCACGTTATTGATGCTCGTATGTGGGGCTTCAGAGATGCCTGTGTAGTGCACCACCTACAGAAGGGACAAGGAGTTTCCGGAAAGGCATTCATCTTGCGCAGATCATGCTTTTCGAAAGATGTCAGTAGATTCTCTAAAATGGAGTATCCCCTTGTACACTATGCTCGTATGTTTGGATTAGCTGGCTGTTTTTCAATATGCTTGCAGAGTGCTTATACTGGAAATGATGATTATATATTAGAGTTTTTCCTGCCACCTGATTGTAGAAAAGATGATGAGCAAAAGGCTCTTCTGGAGTCCATCTTAGTTCTGTTGAGACAGCATCTTCATAATTTATGGGTAACCAGGGATGAAGGCTCGAATGAAGTTTATCTTCAAGTTGATGCTGTTACTGTAATTGATGATGAAGCAATTAAGAATACATATGTACAAGACCTGAACTTTCAAGGTGGCATTTATGCATTACATGAGAGTGATATGCACAGAGTAATCCATGAGTCTGATATCAGGAATAACAAAGCTTCAACAGTGTATAACTCCAAATGCGATGACAAACCCGTGGCCAAGCCAAATGGGGGTGGTACCTCAGATTCTTCATTGCTTTACAAAAGCAACAAACATCCAAAAAGGAGACGAGGAAAAGCAGAAAAGACAATCAGTTTAGAGGTTCTTCAACAATATTTTTCTGTAGGTTTGAAAACTGCAGCAAAAAGTCTTGGCGGTACGCATAATTTCAAGTCCTGTCCTCTTCCATGATATATTAATTATTGTTTGAATCTATACTGTTATTGGATGCTTCTGATAATTACCTGGTGGCCTATTCCATGCTTGCACAGAACATTTTCAAATTCGTAGTCCTCTGCGCATCATGGATGAAAATTGAAAATATAGGCATATCTTTGTTCGCTTTCATGTGTTCAGTCATTGCTGTTGCTGTTCTGAAACTAGCAATTTCTGGGAAGGTTGACCTAGACTTTAGTTTTATTTTCAGTCTTTTGGTGTTAGTACATCATGCCTAGGTTGAGTTAAAACAGAGAGATGTTTGAAATCTGGAAATGTGTTTAGTGGGCTTGATTGCTTGTTTACAAGTATACATGATTATGGAGTAGCCACCTTTTATTTGGACCAATTCATGATTAATCTAATCGACTTTGAGTTTTGTCCGCATGTCATGATGATGACAGCAATAGGGTCACCTGTTCAATATTCGTAACTAAATTATTTTTTTCCTTTTGACAGTATGCCCTACAACCATGAAGCGCATCTGCAGGCAACATGGGATTTCTTGCTGGCCATCACGACAAATCAGAAAGGTCAACCGGTCTATTTCAAATTTAAAGAAGGTAATTGAGTCCGTTGAAGGGTCGGAGGGTGCATTAAACCTCACATCTATCACAGGTCCTCTTCCTGTTCCTGTTAGTCCATCCAATCCTCTCAAGATAGAGAAAGCAAGGCAAAATAAAGCTGCTGAACTTTCTAATCCTTCTGGTCATGAAAACAGAGGTTCATCCTCACAGAAGTCACTAGAAAATGGTGGCCACCCAAGCATGCTCATATCCCATGAAACCTGTCAAGCAGACAAAGCTACTAACTCGAGAAGCTTATCTGGAGAACATAGCGCAAATTCACAGACTTCAGAAGGATCATGCCATGGAAGCCCTGGAAACAGGGCATTTGTTTGTAAGCCAATCGCTTGGACATTCATAGAACCACAACAAAACTTGTGCAATCCAGAAGGCTTGACGAAAGATCCATTTAAAGAACAAGACCTGCTACATCCTAGGAGGTTCATTAAAGATTCTGGTTGCCCCAAAGATTCCAAGAATCAAATCACTTCAGCAGCTGATGAACCAACTGTAGTCCCTCCAGGCAGTCTGATGTCAGTTCAGAATCCAGGGATTGTAACGGTCAAGGCACGTTACAGGGAAGACATTCTAAGGTTTCGTTTCCCCTGTTCTGGAAGCGTTATCGCCTTGAAAGATGAGGTGGCCAAAAGGATACAGATGGATGTTGGTGCTTTTGACATCAAGTATCTTGATGATGATCATGAGTGGGTGAAGCTGACATGCGACGCAGACTTGGAAGAGTGCATTGAGATCTCCCGGCTATCTGGTAGCAATGTTATGAGACTACTGGTCACTGGCACTGCTGTGATCCTTGGGAGTTCTTGTGGGAGCACTGGTTGATTTGTAGATTTAGGTATGGTAGTGTATATTCTTCTGCAGTGAGGTTTCAAAGTGACCCAGATAATATGCTGTTAATGGTGTATTTAGCTGTTCAGTTCTTGGCTGCAGTATCTAGTGCGGTTTATTTCTTTCTTCGCAACTTCTATCGCGCTTCTACCAGCGCGTTAGCTTCTCTGCGCTACCATGTGTGTAGCCATCAGATGCCTCGCACTGGGATGGCAGTGGCAGACGGGCCAACGTTTTTCTTTCGCGCGTGATGGAGATCTTGTCCGGCCCAGCTATGCAATACGATCCAACCATCTGGACACTAGGCTTTACCCTGTTCTATAGTATACGCAGTTCGAAATGCTGGCATTGTTCAATGCATTTGCAAGAAACCATGTCGGCACAAACGTATACTCTCCCCAGTCGCATCGTTACTTCCTTTGCTTGGTTGCAAGGTTCGCCGCCCATGGGACATGGTGTGTATATACATCAGTCTCATGATTTTTGTTAATTAAATATCGTAAATTCTATCACACTACTACCAGCCCGTTAGCATCTCTACGCTACCTCGTGTGTAGCCATCGGATGCGTCGCATGGGGATGGGAGTCCAAATGTGAAACCATCAAAACCAGTAGATCCATCTATTAGTTAACCAGAGTCTAGAACAAACCGTCTACCTCTCCATCTCTATCCAATCCTTAGTTCATGGATTCCCCTTCTTTTCTCATGTCCATCTCTCACGTTTCAGCGTTGTGGAGCTAACTGGAGCTGTCAGTTCTTTTTAATTTATGGTTTATAACTTTCCTTAAACAAGCGATATGATTATAAGGAGAAGTTGCAACACAATAAGAATGAGAAATCTAACGTGTTACTACCAGCATGATGGTCTTACGATGCGTTAGATTGTTAGCTGTCTCATCATGCGACATGGTAGTAGGCATGTGGGATTGAGCGACACCGTTTAATGTTGGGACATAAATTGTTGTCGTGTTGTGGGTGTAAGGGAATTGTTCAACCTTTCTAGTTTGGTCACAGCGTAAGTGGACATTGTCCCCATGACAACTAGGACCATATATAATGGGACCACTTTACATAGAGAAAGGGATGGAAATGGATCGGATACGATCGAATAGTCTTAAATACGAATACGAATCCATATTTTTAAAACGAATACAAATTCAAATTCGAATATTCTCAAATATGAATTGAATGTTGTAACGAAAATGAATTCAAATCAAATATGTACTTAATTCAGTCGAATACGAATATCCCCCTACAACTTCTATAACAAATTTCGGTAGAACAAATTTATACAACTGACTGTTGGGCTTGGGCGTTGGGCCAACCGGCCGCCATAGGAAACAGATCGAATACGAATCGAATAGTCTCGAATACGAATATAAATACGAATATTCTCAAATATGAATACGAATATGAACATTCTTAAATACGGATATAAATATTTTCTAATACGGATTTTGCTTATCACATTTGTGTTTTTATGGATACGAATATCAGATAAAACGGATTATCCGTTACCATTTCCCACCTCTACATAGAGACTAATGCAAACTTTGCTAGTGCACGTGCAAATTGATACAGTGGGGGCCAGTCAAACATGGGGCCCATCCACCCTCCGCCCATCCTCGTTTTCACTGACATGACTTGCATCAGTCATTAACAGGTGTAGATGAAATTTCACCTTGTGTGGTAATTTTTCAAAAAGGCATATGGTAACACAAGTGCAAACTGATGGTAACTTTCTAATTTCTTAAACTCAAAAAAATTAATGGTAATTTTGATTTTAGGATGGTAATTTGTTAAAACAATTTATCATAGTCTTAATCATTTTGAAAAATCACAAAATGCTAGGGTGTACCTTGTTTAAAGTGTCAATGATAACTTAGGGTAAAACTGATGGAAAAATTAAAACTTTTCTACACAAACACAAAATAATGGTAAATTCTTATAATGGAGTGGTATAACTTATTTAAAGTATAGATGATAACTTAGGGTGTAACTGATGGTAACTTTATTGCAATTAATGGTAAGTTTAAAATGTTTCAAATTTATAGAAATGATGGTAATTTTGAATTTAGGGTGATAATTTCTTAAAACTATAATGATAACTTAGTGTTAAAATCATGATAATTTCTAAACTTTTACAAATTCATAAACTGATGGTAATTTTAAACTTATGTTGGTGATTTGTTAAACTAACAATGGTAACTTAGGGTTTAACGGATAGTAATTCATGTTACTTTTGTCTTGTAATTTATTAAAAATTCAGATTATAACTCTTATTTTTAGTTGTATTTTTGAATTTCTTGAGTTACGTGACGTATTTTAGTAGTAAATGTTATGAATAGAAGACCAAATATTTCTAAAATTATTCTATAAAAGAAAATAAAAAAGTGAGTGCTCTATAAGACTAATAGTCAATCCCTTCTTTCTTTTGTGAGCATTTCTCAGATGACCTGCTACGCAGGAAAGTTGACATTGTTGGTCATTGGTGGTAGATACCAAGCATTGTGTGCTAGAAATTGCATGTTACAAAATATAGTTGGTCAGGCACGGCACCATGAGAGCCAACTATAACCACCTATAAATACTCGAACACCTCAACTTCAGACAAACACCCGCTTCAAAGATTAGGGAGGAGAGGGGGAGCGCGGCTTCCCTATTCCCTTCTCCCAGTCTTCCTCGTGTTCCTATTGATGTGGCAAAGATCCAGGATCACTCACCTCTTTGCTAGTGGATCCGAAGTGCTCTGGATCTTCGCCATGTTGATGGGGACATGAGGGGGACAGGAAGAAGGGAATAGAGAAGCTGTGTTCGGGTAGGGGGCCTTGAATACCAAGTAACTGTGTATTTCATGCTTGCTTCCAAATAAGGTGAAGAGAGGCAGACACTACTACAAAAATGGTCATCACAAACAATTCGAAATTATCATTACAGATGGTTTTCTAAACCATTTGAATTTATGGGTCAATAATAATCGGGGTTATCATAGATGATTTGTGAGCTGTCTATGATAAATACAACACAAACAGTTTATAACTAGAACCGTCTGTGAAGAACACTATCATAGATAGTTCGAACCAAAAATCATTTGTGATACTCACACATCATATATGGTTCTAGCTACCAACCATCTGTGATGGGCGAGTATCATAGACGGTTGGTATATAGAACCGTCTGTGATACTTTCTCATTACAGACGGTTGGTAGACAATTTGTGATGATGCGAGTATCACAAACGATTTTTGGTTCAAGCTATCTGTGATAGTCCTTCACAGACATTTATACCCGTTGTGATAGTTTATTCTATATCTATTTTTTTCTATTTTTTGGCTAGCCTTAGGAAATGTTAATTATGCCCTTTGAAAACAATCAAATACAGCATCAAACACAACATCACATTCTATTTCCATTAAGATTAGAATCCACCATTACAACACCACAAGATAATAGCAGGTTAAAAATCTAACACAGCAAGAACATGGCAAAACACATCTCCTAATCCTACGAATCCAACTCTTAAATATGGCAAGAATAGCAAACAGTGGAAGCTCAACCTCGCCGATAAGGCCTCTATGCCTAGGCCCTCTTGCCCCTGATGCAGCACGCGAGGTGGATGTCCTTGATGCTCATCGTCGTAGGCATCGACTTAAGCACCGTCTTGGTAGTTAGCTACTTCCGTGGTGTCTTACCGCCCGTAGATTTGCGTGTTGTCTACTTCGTAAGAGACATCGAGGTCGGGGTCGGGGTAAAGGATGGTGAGGAGGCTAGAGAGATTTTGAGCGCATGCAGTAAGTAGGGATGGGTTCGGATGCGTATTTATAGGGGAGGAAGAGGTGGGAGTTGGAAAACTTTTGGCGCATGGATGGAGAGATGGAGCTACGATACATGAAGTGAGGGTTGGTGGGTTTCTATTGGCTGGGATTGGATTAGGAAGGATCGATAGGACCAACGGTCAGGGACCAAATTATCACGGATGGTTTGAACCATAAATCGTTTGTAAAACATAATTATCATAGACGGTTTGAACTACTAATCATCTGTGAAACATAATTATCACAGACAGTTTGAACCACAAATTGTCTGTGATACATAATTGTTGGACCCCGGGTTAGCAAACCCAGATCCTCTGTGATTTCACCGCATTATTCTTTGGATTAGTAGATAATGCTCACAGATACAATACTGTATATCAAACATATATTATGCAGAAGTTTAGTTAATATAGTAATAACTTACTCATGGGATGATTAGGCTAAAAATAAAGAATACAGCAGCTAAAACTTCACACAAATGGGACCCTGAGGACTTATCCACAGGTAGCCAACTAGAATTCGTGACCTAGTTCTTGACCTCATCGATTTCCAGTTCTGTCGACTCCTTTAATGCACAGCAGTACTTATTCTTCTTGCCTTACTGACTAAATGATGGTAATTAAGCAAGAGTGAGTACAATGGTACTCAGCAATCCACCACACAGGATGCAATAATAATACATGCAAAGCAGTCAAATGAAGGCTTGAGGTTCTTTTACTTGCTAAAAGCAATTGTTTGAAAGTACAATAAGTAGAAAAACTCCAGAGACTTAGCAGTTTTAACTGAAAATAGATTTTCTAAAGTTGATATGAGAATGCAATATTAATTATAGTGCGGGTTACATCCACCTTTTATAGTACATGGTTACCTCCACCAAATGCTAGTTTTCACCACTGGAGTACAGTTCCCTCCAGGAAAAATGAAAGTCAGGTGTACCTCCGCCTAACAAGGTTTCATCCCATCCACAAAAGGTTTTTGAAATAGAACTAATTCGAGAAAGTTCTTATGTCCACTCTTGACCATGAGCACGACTGTTTATATAGTTCATACTATGCAGAGACTATACACTTTACCAATAAGAGACAATTAACCCGACAGATCTACGTGATTCCATGGTCATACAAATCGAGAGATTGTCATGAGCCTTTACAATATCTAGCTCCCTAGCATCTCACCCCACTGGGGTTGCTTCTATAGGTTATGCAGAATGTTCCACCATAGCAACGGGCGTAGTCTAGACTCCCCTTTTCACAATGCCACCCTATCTAGCAAACATTACCCTCCACTTGCCATTCAGACCAGACTTTCACTATCCTCCTGCAAGTTTCCCCTACCTATAAGATGACTTCGGGGGTCTAGTAAATTATTTAACCAAGCCTACAGTTTGTCAGTTTGTGGTTGTGTTGTTTTACACGAGGAGGTCATCACAAAATTAAGTTCTTAATTTACCGGACGGTGTATACCACAAACCACAAGTTCTCATGCTACCTCCGCACCAACCTCTCTTACCATCCACCTAGACAAGTATAGCAAATTTTTAGAGTTTTTGGGAAGCATAAACCAAGTTATCATAAATTATCAATCACTTACATCTTGTAACTATCCTAAAATAAGTTTTCATGTTTGATAAATAATGAGCAGGGCAATTTAATGCCCTGGACTTAACAGGACTAGCATGGCTTTAAATATGACTTATAACTAGTAAAGTTATCATTAACATCTAGGGCAACAAGGATCGGGTATATCAAGTGTTAAGGAATGGCATAATATCACTATATTACCAAGTAGGCATGTAACTACCTTAAGCTTTAACATACATTTGTATAATAAATTAAGCATGCAGTTTAATAATTTAAAGGAAACATAATTTTCTATAAAATGTAGGATCAATATGATTAAAGTGATGACTTGCCTTACTCAGTTTACCATGGCCTTTTTAACTCAAAGCCTGCTCAATCAGTCGGTAGTGTTGAATCCTTGGTCTTCATCTATACCCACGTCTTGATCCCGCTCGAATTCGTCGCTTCGCTTCGCTTCAGATTCTAATACGTGGCAAACAAACGAAAAACCAAATAAATCCAAATAACCCTAAGAGTTTAAATAGATTTATTTGGGCTTACTAATAAATGGTTATGATTGAGAATAGAGAGAAGTTTTAGTGAGTTTGTAGGATAGAGACCGGTCAAACAAATTTTGAGGGAGAGCGAAGTGATGAGGTATCCATCTTGGGGAAGAACAAAGACAAGTTGATGTCAAAGGAATATTCACAAGATTATTCTACTTTAGATTGTGGTATGGCTAGACATAGTCGGATATAGGATATAAAGGCTCGATCCTTTACTTTTATAGTTTCTTTACACATTTTATATTTATTAAGGAAGTTCCATAAGTCAGACAGAACTTATGGACAAATGGGAGAGAATATCCGAGATATTGGGTATTATTTATCTAGTGATAAAACTTGGTGATTTAGGATACAATTTTGTATGTGATATGTTAGTTAGTTGAATTAATTAGATAGCTCAAGATGTGATATTATCTACGATTGCGATTGCCAGATTAATTAAACCGTTAATTTACAATGACTTAATCAAGATATGGGTTTGGTCATTTTTACCAATTGCTAACAAGAGCAAGGTTGATTATGCCGTTGATTAATTGATTTGTTAAGGATGACTGGCAGTCCGTGTTTTATTAGATAGGGAGTTTAATATTTAAGCCGAGTTTTCTTTTAAGATTGTACTGATTTACTGGCGCATTAAATATCCTTAAGTGTCCTTGGTGAAGCTTAAATCCTGAGATAAGGCGGGATAATTATTAGCTAGGCAGAACTCATTTTTGCAGAGGAGAGGTTGTTATTTTATGCTTCATTTCGCAAGGTTTGGGTTAAGATATATATTCATGGCTGATAATCAAATTTGAGAGGTATTTGATTAACGATGGGATCTGAGTTGCAGATTATTGATATCCTAGTTATCTTGACGATGTTCTAAATATGCGGTGATTTTTATTTACATCTCGACATTTTACAGGTAAATGTGGGAGTCTTTATCAACAATTATTTTAAGCACTAATAAAAGAGAGGTGACATGATTTTAGTGATGAGCAATTTGTGGCTATTATTTTATGTGGCAGAAACATGCTAAATTAATTTACTTTAGTTTGCATTAATAGATTTAGATCCAGGGATGATAGATATTATTTAGATCACTCAAGTTTTTATAGGATTTGAAATTATTATTTGAGTTTCTAGAGTAAAATTTGAAAGCATTGAAATTATTTTTATAAAGCTTCAAACATGCATCTTTAATTATTTAGGATTAAATTTATAGTCCTTTTGATTTACAAGAGAGAATCCTTTAATTAGTTTCACATATTAGATTTTAACATTAACATCCATTGAATCCATGTTGATTACTTGTCATTTGAAAATAGGTCATGCATAATCTTGCTTTAGTTTTCATAAGGATTATTATATTGTTTTATTACTCTTTATTTTAATTAATTTAGAGTTGAGTTTTTAATTTATAAACTCTTTAATTAATCTCATAATCAAACCCTTATTCCCATTACCATTTACAAATCATATTAGATGGCGTGTTGGATATTACTTAAAGATGGAAATCATGATTTAGCCATATGAAATAATTGTGTGACATGCAAGCAAGACTTGAGCATTTATCTAGTCGGTCCCACTAGTCATGAGAGAGGGAGAGACGTAGAAGAGTGGCTCGGCTGGCTAAGAACAAAGTAGGGGAAAGTTTCAATCAAAAATAGGGGAGGTGAAGGGCGGCTGGTCGGTAGTGGCGACGCCGGTGAGGGACGGCTCAAGGGATGGGGTGATTGGCCAAAATGGGATGCCCGACTGATAGGGGCCAGAGAAGGCGGCGTCATGCCCTGGGGTGGAGCAGGGTGACCAGCCAGGGCTCATGGCAGCTGGCGTGCATAGGGAAGAAGAGGCAATGGCGCCGAAGGGCAAAAGAGAGAAAACATGGATGAGCACAAGCATAAGGGGCCAAGGGGAGCTCACAACATGGGTTGGGGATGCTGGAAGGAGGCTGAGGCGGGCTAGCGTTGGGAGCCAGGGCCAGCAGCGGTGGCTCCCATGGAGGCAGAGCTCGAGCGGTGGAGGACTCTGGTCAGCGGTTGGGGGAGCTTGAGGGCATCGGGGTGATGCTCCTGCTGAGAGGAATTGTAGGGAGGTCGTCTAGGAAGAAGGGGTGGCGGTGGCGGTGGAGGTGGCTTTGACCGGAGTTGAGGGAGAACGGCTGTGTGGTGAGCCTAGCGTGAGGATTTCCAATCAGTCGAGGGTGTGGGCTCCTAGGGTGTGGGGGCACACCGTGACGTGGCTAGCTTGGCAGGAGCGTCGCCGGAGCAGGCGGGAGAGGGTGGCTAGCGTGGGTGCGGAGGTGGCTCAGGTGAGCTCAGCTTGAGGGTGGCGGGGAGGCGAGCCCGAGGGCTTCTCATATATCCGGGAGAGGTGGTTGGTAGCTAAGCGCATTGAGTGAAGGCGCGTCAAGCGTAGAGTGTGCGATGCGAGGGGGGCGGTGATGGCCAATGCATGGTGTTGGCCTAGCGACGCGACACAGCTTTAACACTAGGGCTGGTGGCATTGATGTTCACGGCAAGGCTAGCAGAGGGGGTGCAGGGGCAGGCGGTGGTATGGCTCAGAGGTGACGGGTGAAACCGAGGGTGGGTTTGTGAAACCATGGGCAGCTTGGCGTGGATGTAGGTGGGCTATCAGCTCGGGTGACAGGCGCGTGCGGGGGAGCAAAGCAAGGGACGGAGGAAGGAGGAGATGGTCGGGTGGACCGGGGGGAAGAGGAGGCCAGAAGGAAAAATGGGTTGAAGGCCCAAGGAAGCTTTAGAAAACTTTAAGAATTTTGGGGGTTTTAAATTGGTTTAAAGCTTGATTTTTTTATTTTGAATTTTTGAATTCTAGGGTTAAATTTGTAACCAGGTTTTGAATTTGAAGACTTAGTTCAAATTTCGGACTCAAAATTGAATTTCGGAATTGTCGAGTTCCAAGAGGTAGTGTTTGAATTTTTAGAATTTGAATTTCTAGATACGATAATTAGATGGAAAATTTTAATTTTAATTTTTGCTTTCAATTTCTGTCTTGATCAAGATTTGGATTTGAAAAATGTTAACTCAAGTTTTTGGCTAAATTAATTTTCCAAATAATTGGCTCTTGATCCAGATTTTTATTTTCCTGAATTGAGTTTGGCCACAAAAATTTCAATTCAAAAACTCAGATGAATGCCAATTTTTGAAATGCATTGAAAAATGGAGAACATATTTTATTATATTTCACAATTACACTAGTTCCCATTTTGGGATGTTACAATAATTATCAAAGATAATATATATATATATATATATATATATATATATATATATATATATCGATGCAATGTAAACATCTAGTCTCAAAATATGAAATAGAAAAGTTCTATATGGCTAATATATGCTCGTTGAAAGGTTTTGATGAGATTTACAACTTTGCAATTGAGGTGAACCGCAAATTCCGAAGGGAAGATCGAAAATTTTGGCAAAAATAGAAACCGAAAGCTTTCGACGCATATTTGAGGCTAAAGATGGCCGATTTTGGGAGTCTTAGAGGGTGATTGGTGCAAATGGGTCATTTGTTTTGGATTGGACTATCATTAGCTTTCAAATGAGTATAAAAACGTTAAAAACAGACACCGTATGCAAAAATTATGCCTGTTTTACTAAAGATATCTCGAAAGGGAATTCTACTTGAATTTAGGTGAGAGATTATAAAATTTTAGAGAATTACGAAGTGAGAAATATATCACAGATAGGTTTTAATACAAATCATCTGTGAAATATCATAGACGGTTTAAATAAAAAACCGTTTGTGATATTTGGCGATACACAGACGGTTCTTGATAAGAACCGTTTGTCGAGAATCATCTGTGAAATATCACAGATAGTGCTCACTATGAACAGTCTATGATATTATCTCTTCACAGATAGTATTCATCTAAACCATCTGTGATTACATTTAACACTGATGATTTTACTGAATCATCATTCATCAGACATTTAATATAAGTCTTTTTTATAGTGGTGAGAGACACCGCCGGCATCCGTCCTCTGTTCCATTCCAAAGGGGAGACTCGGGACAAACACATCACCGCTCTGTACTCCTTGCCAGGGATGCCGCCAAGGTATCTGTTGGGCTCCTAACGGTGGATCCGACAGAGGTGGATGTAGTGCGATTGGAGGTGGATCTATGTTCAGAAGTCCACTCCGTTTAGGATGGTATTTTCCCTAACCAACGACATTTGCGATTGCGCTAACCTAATTTTTTCAAATTTAAAGTTGCACAAACGTATGTTCTCGGAAACACAGAGCGTTAGAGCGAAACACACTAAAAAGTTGCACAAGCGTATGTTCTCGAAAACGTATGTAGCAAAGCTTATAACGAAGTAAACTACTACATTCAACCATACGTCACATCCGCAAATGGCTAGCATTTCCCAAAACAACCACGCGTCATGTCTTGATCGAATGCAGCCCGGCAATCCTAGTCAAATTATAAGAAAAAGATTCTCATGGATACCGGAAAACAGCCTCCTGTCCCACTGCTTGACAGTTCAGTCACTGAATCGCTGCAGAATATAAAAACTGTGCCGTCAATTCCAAGCAGCGTCCAGCGGTGGGAGCCCGCAGCTGTTTTCTGCTCTCCGCCGGTTAGACGCTGCCGCCTCCCTGCTCTGCTTCTCGGCCACCCCTGGCTTTTGACTTTGATGACGGATTGCAAAGACAAAACTGAGTTCGTGTTCTGCTCGTCTATCTAAACAACTCCGCCTCTACAACAATGCGTGCCAAACACTGTAATTCTTGATTACCTTGCCTGGGTGATGGAAAGGATGCAAGGTTTGCTTCTTGGTCGAAGCTTTTGCTTTTAAGATTCTGGTTGTTGTTCCGAGCAATTGGATGGCGAATTCGTCATTTTACTGGCCTCTTTCTTGGTTTCAGTGGAGGATCACCAAGTCCCGGTGTACGCGGCAGGCTCCCAGGTAATTCTGATTGCCTGTTCATCTTATTATATTTGTATCTGATTTTCTCTGTGTATTATGCGAAATTCTACGCTACAAAAACAGGGGATTAGTTTGCATTTGTGATATGATGTTTCTAGTGTGTTGCCTGTTTGAATAAATTGAATTGGAGTAGACATGCACCTTAATTCCGTGCGTTGGTCATGATTAGTTTGTTTAGTGTTGCTTGCTTCGTCATTCCCTGATGTTACCATTGAACTAGAGGGAGAGCATCTTGTGATAGCTCTTTCAGTTCACCATCTTAAACCGCGCTCACCGTTCGGCGATAGTTGCCGAACACCAGCGTTTGGTTTTTTTTTTTGCACTATTTATTTTTTGTCATTTTCTTTTTTTTAGTTTAGGTTTTTGTTTTTTCTGTATTCTTTTACATTGTCTATGATGGTCTAACATGTTTTTTCTATTTTTAATTTTTAAATTTAATTATACAAAATAAGTCAACTCAGCTATAGTAAAAAATAGTCAGCTACAGTAAAAAAAGGGCATAAACCACCGCTATTCTGAACACCCCCTTAGCAAGTAAACCTAGCGACCATCTGCTTTATCATGTTTCAGAAAGTACAAGTCTGCATTATTTTGATCCTAGGTGTGTATGATTTGGTTAGTTGCAAAAGTGAAGTGCTTGGGCTAATATATCTTAGAATAAAGTCTATCAATTGATCAATTCTCATGGTATCATTCTATGACTTCTGAATATTTTCAGGTGCTCCAAAAGCTTCAAGAGCAATGGATGTCCACCAAGAAACGATATCCAGCAATGTACTCCAGTGTCCTTGGTGGTATCATACTTGATCCATCCATGATGGTCATCCCCATTGATGATCACATGGTCCACAGAGGACATGGCGTCTTCGACACTGCCATGATTTCAGATGGGTTAAGTATTGTCTCACCCTTTCGATTGTCTTTCAGGCTGACAAACATGCTTTGCACTTCTGCTTCTGATGATTAAATTATGATATGATACACTGCCTGAATAGTGAATAACATACTGGTTCTTTGGACAGATACTTGTATGAACTGGATTCGCATTTGGACCGGCTCCTAATATCAGCAGCTAAAGCGAAGATTGGTTCCCCATTTCCCCGCGAGATGCTACGCAGCATACTGATCCAGATGACTGCAGCCTCCAAGTGCACGAACGGCTCAATCAAGTACTGGTTGAGTGCCGGTCCTGGTGATTTCCTGCTCTCACCAAAGGGCTGCACAGGACCTGCATTCTACGCCGTCGTCGCCGCCACCACCAACCACTCTCAACGCAAGGAGGGCGTCAAAGTGATCACTACAACTGTCCCCATGAAAACTCCATTTTTCGCGGCGATAAAAAGCGTGAACTACCTCCCAAACGCACTGGCCATGATGGAAGCAGAAGACCAAGGCGCATACGCATCGGTGTGGGTCGACGAGGAGGGGTGCGTCGCCGAGGGCCCGATGATGAACTTGGTGTTCATAACGAGAAACAATGAGCTGGTGCTCCCTGCTTTCGACAAGATCCTCAGTGGATGCACCGCGAAGCGGCTTCTGGCGTTGGCGCCAAATTTAGTTGAAGCCTTCTGAAGAGTGTTAATGCTGCAAGTATTACTGCTGACGAGGCTAGGCAATGCGCGGAGATGATGTTCGTGGGGAGTGGGCTTCCTCTGCTGCCGATTGTTGAATGGGACGGCCAGCCAGTTGGTGACGGTAATTGCTTGAGAACATTAGTATTTATTAATCAAGATTACAAAATTCAGTGGTGTGATATAAGCATATGAGGTACCTATGTTACAAGGCTCTAATATTGAACTATTGCATTGCTGTTATTTTGTGAAAATAACAAACACTTGATGAACAGAAATTGCTCTATAAATTCCCAAACTGCACTTCAAAATTTCAGCCTATAACTGGATTTGCTTCGGTGAAGATGAGCTGCAGCTCAAAATTACAGCGTCTGCTATATACTTGTTTACATTTCACCAACCAATAAGTAAACGGTGAGACATACATTCATTAATCCATACAGCTTTCGTGTTGCAGGACAAGTGGGGAAAATTACTGTTGCCCTATCTGATATGCTCCGGGATGACATGGAGTCTGGTCCAGATAGGATTCCTGTTCCTTACAATTAAGCAGAGATGACGGTCGGAGGATCATCCAAGATCAACCCTGCCTTTGCTATGCTTCCATATGTAGGTACGAGTTTGTGTTGTACTGCAAAGTGTAGGAATTGTAAAACGAAAAGGATCATAGCTTACTTTTTTTTCGTTTCCCTTGGTATTAACTGAATAAGATGGATGCTTGCGCAAAAGAGCAGTGTAGTCGGCAAATTAATAATTTTGTTGGCAATCTCTATCTCTTTCTGTATTATTGCCCTATTTGGCCTGACGACTCCTACAGGTAATCTAGCTCCTGCTCCTCTGAGGATCAACTCCAAAACCAAATGTGGAGCCCTGAAACTGTTTGGTTGGCAGCTTGGCTCCTAAAGCGTGGATGATATGAAAAGATGCTACTTGTCCATGCTACCGTTGGTTTTAAGACTTCAATTTTTTTGCACATCCATGCTTGAATGTACTAGTATTCCTTGCGTGCCTCTTTTTTTTTTCATTCTTGTGCGAATGCCGGTGAACATGTTTTAAATCAAGAACGTTGAACTAGCATGTTTTGCTAATTCTTTGCGTGCAAGTTGAACCAACAAATTACTGCCGAACAAATCTAAAAGAAAAATAGTGCCGAACAAGATGAAGCAGCATCCAAACCAAGTGATGAATGGTACCATTCATTGAAATTCTATTGCAAATGGCGAACAAGAACATGACATTTTTTGCTAATGCCGAACAAGAATATGACATCTTTTGCTAATGCCGAACAACTCACGTGTGAGCTAGCATCCAAACCGAGCGATGAATGGTATGCATCAGATAGCAAAAACGGCCCAGATGACTTGAGACATACGAAGTAAATAGTTGTACAAAAAGCAAAGTGATGAATGGTACGGTTCATTGAATTCAAAACCGCACATGACAATTTTTATCCCGATATATCTAAAGAACAGCCATATAGTCAGAAATAAGAAAAATGCTATACTTTAACAGGTCATCAAGAATTAGCAGGTGCCGTTGCAAGCTCATCACAAATTTTATCCATCGACTTATCATTCGAATGTGACATTGATGCATTGGACCGATGCATTTGCATAAATAGCATATTTTCTATATCTTGATGATATTATTGGCACATAATTAGGATCCACATGCGAAAATGCATGTCCCTTGTGCCATGACCAAATATAAAGTTGTGTAGTGCCACGGTTGCTCTAACAATCATAAATGTCTTTTGCTTATTCACTATGTAACATGGCATCTTGAGAAAAATTCGGCATTTCATTTTCCACACTGAATGAGCGCCCAACGACATTACGCAAGCGTGAGTGTTGGTGGTTGAATTTTTCTTTAACACCATTTTATTCAAAACCTCTTTGGATATCCAGACATCAACAAGATAATATCTGTCGATATTGCGATCTATCATCTATGAGTGACATTTGAGAACTCAAGTAAAGAAATAAATTATTATGTGGTAGCGATATATTACCCTGTGCTAGATGTGGAAAGACAGCTCTATCCACATCGAAGACATGATATGGCACATTAGTGTCGTGCATAGCCCTAGGTTAACCCGTAGATACATATCTGAAGACTAATTACCGCATAGGTGCGTTGGAGATGGCGTAATTACCTAGTTCTGATGTGCTAAATGACACGTACAATAACTGTTTTAAAGTATTGGTGCTCATGGAGGAAGGGATGTTCTACGACCTGATCTCAAAGGAATAGTTCCTAAACAATAAAATAAGAGGAAGTTTACCGCCATTTGGACCTATTAGAACCGTCCAAATCTCGTGAATCCAACAGTTGAGACATTTCAGTAACTGATGGTACTGCCCCATCCATCACCAGCTGAAACATAGAGGTACCATGTGTGGATGGGTATGGTGGTAATTTTGTGCCTCATCTTATCTAAACCGATCTTCCTAATGGACCAAATCAGGTGAGACGACAACAATTTTTTTGCCGTTGTGGCATGCCAGTCCATGGCGGTGGTGTTGTACACTGCTGTGAATATCCTATTGTTACTATGCTAATCAACTACCTCAGCATGGGAGCCTTAGGGCTTCTTTTTTATTGTGGCTTATGATTTTTGGTTGAAAATTTTGAATTTTAGCTGTTTGCGACATAGATTACAAAGAGAGATACTCGCTTGTGATTTTGGATAGTACAGATGTTGGCTTTTAACGTGTACTATAATTAACTTGTAGACTCCATTTTAAAAAAATACTTCGTTTAAAAGTTAGGTACTGTAGCAAAAACCAAAAGTTATTTTGAGAAGCTGCATAGAATAGACGCTTAACCATTCTTGTTGATCCTTTTTTTTGTTCATTCATTAGTCTTGGAGAAGTTTTAATGGTCAGATGTAGCAATAGCTAAACTTATTTAGCAGGCTTCTCATATAACAAAATAAAATAGGACGAATCGGAGAAATGATATGAACTCTGCGAGGAGACGGTGATTCGATTGGGCACGGGCATAAAGAGGCAGGGGATGCACAAGGATTAGCAGATCGGCCACGCTGTAAGACTATAATTCCAATCACACCCTTGGTAAGTCAACCAATGGATTTGATTGGTACCTCCATATGAGATAAGAGGTAGTATCTCGTGGTACCTCTGCAAGGACCATAAAGTATCTCATAAAATAAACTGTTGAAACTTAAATCTGCCCCTTTCACTTCTCCCAACCGTAAACTAGTTCGACCATTATATTTTTGCAGTTATAGAACAGCCTTTCTCCTGCATCCATCCATCAATATTTCGAGAATTTTTAGAAGCTTGAACACAACGTAAACACAAAGTGCGCACTGAATTTTAAATTTACACATGGTATTTAGCCTTTACCAAATACTCTAAGGTCCGTTTGAGACAAACAAAAAGTTTTTCGTTTTTACTGAAATTAAACTTTTGTCTGTAAAACTCCTGCGTTTCAAAGGGACCGGACATACTGACTCGAGTTCTAGCATCTGTGAAACTGAAGCCAGAGCGCTCAACGGGCTGTAAGGCCCAGCTGCTTCCCCCTCTCTTTGTAATGGCCCAAACCTAGGCCACTACAACTCCGGCAGCCGTTACTACAAATCCTCCACGTCTTCTTCTCCAATCTCCACGCCTCGCCGCAAATCCCCCGGCTTTAGGGTTTCCGCAACTACCTCCCGCTCCACTCCGATCCAACCAGCGCTACCGCTAGTCTTCACTCCTAACCCTCTGCGGCGGCGCAGCGGCCATGGCGACGGCAGCGGCGAAGGGAGGCGAGAAGCCGGCGCTGAGGAAGCCGGTGTTCACCAAGGTGGAGCAGCTCAAGCCGGGCACCGGCGGTCACACCCTCACCGTCAAGGTCGTCAGCGCCAACCCCGTCCCCGCCCGCGGACGCGGCGGAGCGGGCGGTCCCGCCGCTGTCGCCGTCGGCTCCCGCCCTGTCCGCATTGCGGAGTGCCTCGTCGGCGACGAGACCGGGGTCATCGTCTTCACCGCCCGCAACGAGCAAGGTGACAGTGTCTTTGAGTTGTATTCAGATTTCATACTGTTGCTTTCTTGGATGTGTGCGAGGTTTGTTCATGTTGGATCTAACATGAACCGTCTTTACTACATTTGTTGTTCAGTTTTTTTTTAGTTACAAAAAGTTGTCCATTACCTTCACTTTTTTTATGTTGGTCTGACGACATCGTGAATCATGACTTTATATAAGCACAGTTTTGTCCAGGGGCGGAGCCAAACATATGACAATTTTTTTACCAAGAAAGCGACAATCACAGAAAAAATATGACATAACAATACACATTTCTATTAATTTATATTTGGCTCTATACCTACCAAGAAGATTATGGAGGCCAAATGAACTTCGCTCACTGGTTTTTGTCAAAGTGAACTTCGCTCACTTATGGAGGCCAAATGAATACAAGATAATTACCCCCCCCCCCCTGGTTTTTGTCTACACAGTACACACTTTCTTTTAACAAAAATAATGACAATCAGCAATCCAAAATCGCACACGACATTTCACAGATTGATATGTGGAAAGTCACATGTATTTGGTGAATTACCAAATATAGGCTTGTAACCGTAGCCTTGCAGCCGCAGGCGTCCCAGGTTAATGCCCACTGGGGCTGCCACTACCTTTGATTTCTTCACAATCCAACAAGGAGTGATCAATTTAGGAAAAGAAAAGTAGATGACTAGATGCTACAGGAATGCGAGAGGAAAATGGACATCACACCAGGGGATAGTGCCTTCATAGGCTCTTGAGACCCCTGCTGACAATGACCGGATGACCGGGGAAGAAATCACTCACGTTGCTTGCATGGCTGCTGATTTTGTCACCCGCTGAATGCTTATCAAGGTGTTGCCAAAGCGCCAGGAGTTCACCACAGCAATCGCCTCACCTTGAAAGCACAGTGCAAGCCCACCTGTTGGACCAAATGCCCTTGAAAGCCATAGATACATGAGAGAAGAGTAGAGAAAGGGAGGGGCAGTTTGGTCATTGCACAGAGAGAGTCTCACGGCCAAGCCACAAAATATAAGCAACCATGCCCCTCATAAGCAAGTCATCACACAAAACCTCACTCCCATTTTCTTCCCTTAGCCAAGAGTCCATCCAGAGAGCAAAGCCCACAAAGAGGAGAGGAAAGAAGAGGGGAAAAGAAACCATTCTCACTTGAACAAGCACCAAAGAGTAGCTCCCTCCACTCCTTCCCCTTTTCATTCCCCGCTGATCTAACTGCCACACAACCATACCATTCAGTTGGCACAAGGTAAAAACAAGGTAAGCCACCAATAAGTAGAACACTGAACAGGCATCCCTCGCCAAGCATCGCAATCATGCACTTAGAGTAGGAAGGGGGAAGCGAGGGAAAGAGTTTACCGAAGGTGTGGGCACTGTGGTAATGGCGTGCTGTCACTGGTGAGCTATGTGCTCTCGACTGCCATCCCATGCTCCCCGGTGCACGGGAAGGCCTCGAGACCCGCCATAAGCATGCCTTGTTGCACACCACCACTGCATGTGCCACCTGAAAACCATGCATGGCAGAAGAATGACACTAGGCATAAGTAGTAACAAAAAAAAGGAACAAACGCATAAAGAGAATGAGAGTTGGAGCGGCGTTCGGCGGCCATGGTCGGCCGGAGCTGCAAACCTTGGACTGTGAGCCCGAGGGAGGGGCCGAAGCGGAGGTGTGGCATCGGCCGGCTATGAGCCACAGCCGGTGAGTCCAAGGAGAGGTGCAACACAAAAAGGGGGAAGCCTGGCGGAAGGCATCATGGGTAGATCCGGCGATAGGAGGCCGAGAGGCCACGGCGGCAGTGAGCCAAGGCCGGTGGCAAACTCTAGGGCGGCGCAGCCGAAACCCCCAAAGGTAGCGACACCGGTTTGGGTCGCATCGGAGAGGGGGGAAGGCCATGGAAAGTGAGCGATCGGAGTGGATTTATACGGCCGTGGCCAGTGGTTGCGATGCTGGAGCCCGAGCCATGGGTGATGGTAGAGCCAAGAGAGAGAAAGGAGAGGGGAGGAGTGAGGAGGGGTCGGTGGAGGAGCGGCTTAGGAGGCGGCCGACAGTCGATGACCGGCGGTGTGCTCAGGACCGGTGTGCATGCATGCCGTCGTGAGCCCAAGAGATGCCAGAGAGAGATGAGATGAGGGGAAACGAGGAGAGAGAATAGTGGAGGGGGCTGGATGGATAAGGCCTTCTGACCGAATAAAAAAAAGAAAAAAAGAAAGGGGTTTGGCTAGGTAAGAAAGTAAAGGGAGTGGAAAGGAAGAAAGAAAAAAAGAAAAAGAAGAAAAAGAGGAGAAAAAGAAGGAAAATAAGTCCTTCAGTCCAAGCTGCGGATTGATTACGCTATACGGGAAGGCAATTTGAAGCCCTAGAGATGAGCTCTCAGTTAAAAGCTCGCTGTGGCTTTCTAGTTGAAGGGTCAAGCAGATATCTGGTGGGAAGGGGTTCTTTCAGCTAGGACCTCTGCTCAGGGTCTTGTTACCTGGGAAGACTTTACTGAGTAGTTCAAGGCCAAGTATTACCCAGATTCTTTTATGGAGAGCATGGAGGTCGCCCTATCGACCTTTGTGCAGGGAAAGATGATCGTGGTTGAGTACGAGGCGGGGTTCAACAATCTAATCCGCTTCGTACCATTGGTCGCGAGCAATGACCTTGAAAAGGCCAAAAGGTTTCGCCGAGGGCTTAAACCTAGAGTTCCGACATGTCATGGGAGCTACTGCGTCATGTGACTTTAGGTCCGTGGTAGAGCAGGTCAGAGGGATGGAGATGGAGATGCAGCTCACTAAGGGGCTACAACCCTCTAGTGGACCAAATGCTTCTAGTACTGACCAGAAGATCTTCACTGAAGGGAGCGGGCCATCTCAGCGGCTCACTTCTAAGAAGTCCAAGTGGGGCCAGTGTTCCCCACAATCATCCAAGTCTAAGTCTTCGAAGCCGTCTTCCTCAGTGCCATTCTTTATCGGCGACCCTAGCCTATCGACCTATCCCACGACAGGGTATGATCTATTTCAACTGCGATGGTGGGCACCGTGCTGTTGAATGCTCCTGGTCGGGGGAATGTCAACAATGTGGCCAGTCAAGCCACACGGAGCGGGTTTGTAGCCAGAACCCCTCTAGTATCATCAAGTGGGAGCCGGTATCTTCATTTTCGTCAAACGCTACACCTCGAGGGTTAGTCCAGATGTTGGCAGCTGCCCTTGTGTCGCAGCCTCCTCTTTCCTGGGCTCCACCCGTCAGGTATTACTGACATCCTGCACTAACTTCTCCATTCCAGCATGCTGCACCGCCTCTATTTCCGATGCCACCCCAGCAGAACGTCGGGGCTCTCGTCGCTCCAGCACCACCTGAAGTCTACTCGATGCCTGCAGCTGGGTCCGCGGATTGACCTGATGTGGTGACAGGCAAGGTTCTAAAAACAGGTCTACTCGGCCGAGTAATCGCCCGAATACCAGGTCCTTTCACCGGGTATGAGTAGTTAACCGGTTTAACCGGTATAACCGGCCGATTATTCGGCATAATCAACTACCAGGCCGTATACTCGTCGAGTGGACACTCAGTGCACATGGACTTAATAAAAGCACTTGAAAACTCTGCAGATCAGAGGCTACAATGGTATCATTACTGAAGGTGAAGAGATGAAAGAGTAAAAAGAATGCTGCACATGGAAATCGCAATACTCGTTTTGTTTCTGAAACCAACTAGAGCTATCTACAAGTTTGATCTACCCCAACAGCCCTCGCTATAGCCAAACATTGGTGTTGGTTGTCTACCTTGGAATATAAATCAGCACAAACTCAAATGATAGAATGATCCCCACTTCTCAGCCATAAATTTAAATAAGTTTCCCATGGTCCATAGCATCACAAAAGAAGTGCCTCATAGAACTCGAAGCATAAATGTTGTAAGCGAATTAAGTTTGTTTTGCAGTACGAAATGACAAGTGCCTGGTCAAAATATGCTACAAATCATTTCTTCATTGCTTGTGTACTGAAATTCTTAGATGACATGATTACCATTATACACTATTTTTTGTTCGTCATATTGTAGTAGTTGATGTTCTTGTGCCATCTTTTCCTTGCCAATGAGCTGCTTTGCTATAATACTAGTTGAGTAGCTATCATCTTTATTCTATAATTAGCCTAACTTAGTTACATATTATCACGGACACTACAAGGAAAAATCTCAGATGTTGTATACAATATTGGGAACATAATTTTTGGTTGAGTTTTTATTCCTCCACTGGGTTTGCTCTGATTTTTTCCTTATGTTCAATGAGAAACATTTGAAGGAATGGATAATGGATCAATGAGAAAGGAACTACTATATAACTATCAGTAGCAGCTAATGTTGGGAACTGTTTTTTTTCAACCACCTATATACATCAAAAGTTCAAAACAATAGCATCAAATGTGGCTTTGATTTTATATGAATACACATATATAAATCCATTATTAAAAATAGAAAACCGGTTACAAGGCCGAGTACTGGGCCGATTCCCATGTAATCGCTACAAGATGAGGTAACCGAGCGAGTACCGATTACCGAGTTTTAGAACCTTGGTGACAGGTACCCTGTTAATGGACTCATGTGAAGCCCTTGTTCTTTTCGACTCTGGTGCTACTTATTCTTTTGTGTCCTGCGAGTTCGCTAGAAAAGCCAAGTTGAGTGTTCAGCAAATTTCCCAATCGGTTATGGTAAGTTCCCCAGGGGGTATGATTGTTAGCTCCATAGTGTGCTCTGGCTGTGTGGTTACAATAGATGGTGAGGACTTTGTTGCCAACCTCATGGTTATCCAGTTAGAGCCTTTTTATGTTATCATTGGCATGGACTGGTTGTATCGCTACTGGACCATGATTTCCTGCTTCTAGAGGGCAGTCACTTTGCAAGCTCCTTCATGGGAGGAGATAATCTTTCAGGGTAATGCACCCCATGTTCTCTTCGTGTTGGCCAGCCTGTTCCCTAGCTGACGAACAATGAAGTCTAGGTTACTTCTAGCACTAGCAGAAAAGCCAATTGCGCCTTTGCGCATTGAGGATATTCCAGTGATGCGTGAGTATCCTGATATGTTTCTTGAAGAGCTTCCGGAAATGCTACCCGAAAGATGTGGAGTTTAGAATTGATCTTGTTCCTGGCACAACCTATTTATATGGCCCTGTACTGTTTGGCACGACCTTTCCAAGAGGAGCTGAAGAAGCAATTGGACGAGTTGTTATCCAAGGGGTTATTTCGTCGCAATGTCACCTTGGGGAGCCCTATCCTCTTCACCGAGAAGGATGGAAGTTGGCGTATGTGCATAGACTATCGTGCACTCAATTAGGTGATCATTAAGAATAAATACCCTTTGCCTCGCATCGAGGACTTGTTTGATTAATTGAAGGGAGCTAAGGTGTTCTCCAAGATTGATTTACAATCTGGGAATAATCAGATCCGAGTGCGGGAACAAGACATTGAAAAGACAGCTTTCTCCACAAAATACAGGCACTATGAGTTTACAGATATGTCCTTTAGACTGACAAATGCCCCTGTTGTCTTCATGGAGACGATGAACAGTATGATGCACAAGTATCTTAATGACTTTGTAGTGGTGTTCATTGACGATATCATGATTTATTCCAAAACGGAGAAAGAGCATGAGTAGCATCTAAGGCTCGTGCTTGAGACTCTGAGAAAAAAATCAATTCTTTGCCAAGTAGAAGTGCGAGTTTTGGATTTCTGAAGTGGGCTTTCTGGGTCATGTGATTAACCAGGAAGGCATTTCAGTGGATCCAAGCAAGATTTTCACCGTTGTGGACTGGAAGAGGCCATCTAATGTTAAAGAAGTGAGAAATTTCCTTGGCCTAGCTGCTTATTACCAGCGCTTCATGAAAGATTTCTCCATTATTGTCAAGCTAATGTCTTAACTCATGCGAAAGGGTGTGAAATTCTAGTAGACCAATGAATGTGAGTGCAGTTTTAATACTCTGAAAGGGAGAGTTTTGTCATATTTTCACTGACCATAAGAGCCTCAAGTACATTTTCACTCAGAAGGAGTTGAATTTGAGGCAAAGAAGGTTGCTGGAGCTGATCAAGGACTATGATCTCACTCTTCAGTACCATCCGGGCAAAGCAAATGTAGTTGCTGATGCCCTTAGTCGGAAGACGACACCCTCCACCCTAGGTTGTCTTATTGCAGACTTTGAAAGGATGGGAATTTTTTTATTGTTATGCTGGTACAGCATAAGTTGAGACGCATTGTTGCTGGAATTCGCAATTCCAGAATGAGTGAAGGAGGCGCAACAGCATGATCGACTACTTCAACAAGTGAGGAAGCGGCTTCATGAAGGGAAGACGGTGGATTTTAGCCTTGATGAGTCATGTGTATTGCGGTTTAAGGGCCACCTTTGCGTGCCACACAAGGTTCAAGTCAAGGATAATATATTGAGAGAGGCTCACCGTACCTTGTACACGGTGCATCTTGGTAAGACCAAGATGTATCGGGATTTGAAAAAGACCTGGTGGAAGAGAATGAAAGTGGATGTCGTTCAGTATATGGCATCTTGTGGGGTTTGCCAGCAAGCAAAGGCTAAGCACAAGCGCCCTGCTGGGCTATTACAACCTTTGGAGGTCCTCAGTAGCCATGGGATGACATTACTATGGATTTCGTAGTCGGCTTACCTCATACCCAGCAAGGTAAGGATGTGATTTGGGTAGTGGTCGACCGATTCAGTAAGTCCGTACACTTCATCCCCATTCGTACTACCAACTCGGTAAGTAACTTGGCACCCATTTATGTGCGAGAAATAGTAAGGCTGCATGGGGTGCCCAAGAAAATAGTTTTGGAATTTGGACAAAGCCGCCAAATTTATCTCCAAGTTTCGGGATAGCTTGCAAGGCAGTCTGAGCACCAAACTTCAGTTTAGTACTATGTTCCACCTGCAGACGGATGGACAATCTGAACGCACCATTCAGACACTAGAGGATATGCTGAGGTTTTGTGTTCTGTCCTAGAAGGGTAGCTAGGAGGATCATTTGGCACTCCTAGAGTTTGCCTACAATAACAGCTACCATTCCAGTGTTCAGGCAGCAATATTCGAGGTTCTGTATGTGCGGGAGTGTAGATCGCCACTTTGTTGGGATGCCATGGGTGAGAAGGCTGTTCTGGGTTCAAATTGGGTCCAGCAAACAGTGGAATGGGTGGTGGAAATTAGATAGAATCTGCTGGCTACCCAGAGGAGGCAGAAGAGCTACGCGGATGTCAGGAGGCAAGAACTAGAGTTCAAAGTGGGGGACCAGGTGCTTTTGAGAGTGTCTCCAACTAAAGGCATCGTGCGATTTGGTACCAAAGAGAAGCTTAGCCTAAGATACATCGGGCCATTTCTGATTCTAGCACGAATTGGAAAACTGGCATATTGCTTGGACCACCCAGAGTCCATGCGAGGAGTGCACAATGTGTTCTATGTTTCTATGTTGAGAAAGTACCTGCGAGATCCAAAGCATGAGATTGTGTTAGAACCAGTGTCCGTAAAGCAAGACCTCACCTTCAAGTTCCGTCCAGTTCGGATTCTAGAGGAATCAGAGAAAGTGTTTTGACATAAAACAATAAAGTATGTTAAAGTATTTTGGATGTACCAGTCCGAGCGAGAAACAACATGGGAGTTGGAGTCTCGCATGCGCGAGAAGTACTTAGAGTTATTCTCTACGGGTATGAGTTAATGTTATTTTATGTGCAGTTCATTTTATTGTATTCTTCCGTGTGGATTGTTGAACGCCAGAATTCGGGGTCGAATTCTGAGCAGTTGGCCATTATAGATCCACTGGGTTGCTGATTTGGTGAGTTCACACTGCCCAGTCCTAGGCGACAGTCTAATTCTCTTTGCGGGGAACCTGGGTTGTCTTTTCCATGCCGCCGCAGGTTGTGCAACCTAGCCACATCTACTCCATGCTCTTATTAGCAACATTGTTGGTGAACCCTCCTGAAGATGGGCCGTTGGCCCTTCCAGCCTTTACAGATTCCAGTCCTAGGCCTTGGTAGCTCACATTAGGCCAAGTCATGCTTCTCCAATTAAGACAAGAGATAATTTTGCAAAAACCCACTGTTGTGTCATTGTGTCTCCGTGTCTGTAATCTAACCACGTATTGACCTATACAAAGGTTGATCTAAATCCCATTTTGTTCTGAACTGCAAGTCATCTATCATATATAGCGTCCAGAAGCACAACTTCGTTTAACTTACAGCCAAACAGCTTAAGTGTTTAGTTTCTATATTTTCTGACAATGGTCAAATCAGATGTTAATTCAGCTCAGCTACCTGAATAGGGTTAATTTGGCTGTAGTTCATTTCAGTTACGGGAGGGATGAAAAGCCAGCTTGTTCAGAACTTCCGGTTTGTTTGGTCTTCCATATGAAACTCTTGCCAGTCCAGTTGTCACTTGTATGATATTCACTTTTAATATTTGTTCCTTTAATGTTGCCAAATATGATAAGTTTTATCCCTGTGAGTTGTAGATATGAACATGCACCTTTCGGTTGTCATGTTTCCACTCATGATAGTTGTCATTCTTGTTGTTTCTGAAATTTTGGTGTGCTTGCACTGTTCTCATCCTTTCATACACATGGTTCTAAGCACAATTGTATCATTTAGTATAGCATGCTATGTGGTTGATCTGAATGAACTGGTACATGATATGCAATAGCCAATATATTGGATGCAAAATTGGTGTATTGTTATCACTTGCACAAACTCAAATCAAAATTACTTTTTTGGTTCAAATATTGGAATATTCAAATGTTAATCAATAAAAGTATTATATATTGAACACTTGTCCATAATTTTTCCTAGAGTTTCTACTGTCTTAGATAATTTTAGGTGGTCAAGCGCGAAGATGATTTTGAGATTTTCATTGATATGAAATAGGTGTGTCTGAAACCATCGGATACATAATACCCTGTTTTTTAGCCAGAAGCCCTTGGAATCATCGACATGATAAATTCTTGTTTGTTATGTCATGACTGTCATGTTCTGTACCACCCACCTCTTCATAGTTCATCCGACATGTTGCCAAAAATCTTTGTTCAAACATTCATGTCCTGTAGAGTATAGACCTATTGCTTGAGCATCATAGTATTTTTCCATGTAGGCATTAATAATCTGATGATATGCTCTGGCTCTTCTTTTGCAGTTGACCTGTTGAAGCCAGGCACCACAGCAATTTTGCGGAATGCCAAAATTGATATGTTCAAGGGCTCGATGAGGCTTGCAGTCGACAAGTGGGGACGCGTGGAGGTTACAGAGCCTGCTAATTTCACCGTGAAAGAAGATAATAACCTTTCACTAGTAGAGTACGAGTTAGTCAACGTGGCTGAGTGATTGATCTAATGGTTTCTGTTGCTACCATAAAGAAGCATGCCAAACTTCAGAAAGAATTGCTATGCTTGGTTCTTTCGTTGTGGTGGTAGTAAACTAGGTGAAGATTGTAGGTAGTTTTCATTAGAAACAATTCTTAACTTACACCTGCCATTTCCTTGGAATTCATTCTACAAAATTAATTAAAAGATTGCTATTTCAAATTTTAACATCACATTCGCACTATAATTTCTTCACGAAATCAACTGAAATTTATTAGAATTGATTAAGTTTGTGGAGAACCTAATTTGTGCATATTGGTAGGTCTAGGTGCATAGGTGGCCTCCACAGTCTTATAGATATTTATTTCGTAAAAGTTCGGTATTTTGAAATGTCAATCTCACATTTACACTATAAATTTTTTACAAGATTGTTTGGAATTTGTTGGAGATGATTTAGGGTGTAGAGAAGCTATTTTATGTATATTGGCGGACCTAAATGCACAGGTGGGTCTCACAGTCTTGTAGAATTCTAAAAAACATCAAAACAAATAAATTGGATTTTGATTTGGCTTGAATCAAATTCAAATTGAACTATAATAGGGTTTGGAATCAAATTGAATGAATTAAATTCAACTCTAGGCAGTCATACGGAGTGTTAAGAGTTCGAATGCACCATCTCTCTCTCTTCGTTCTTCTAATCGAGTAATCTCAAAATTCCTATATTTTTGCTTGTGGGGTATTCAAACACATCTTTTGGATAATTCCTGTAGTTTTGTTTTCCGTAGGATTCAAGAAGTATGACATTTCAATCATGCGTTTTTTCCATTCCTATTCATGCATTCTAAAGAGGCAACATGGCATGTTTATTTTTTTATGGAACCAGGGGTATATGAATTCATTCTATACGAATTTGACAACTCAATTCCTACGTTTCCAAACATCCCTTATAGGGAAAAAAATCCTAAGAATTAACATCTTTCAAAATTCCTATTAAAATATTGCAAATCAAAGATATCCTAAACGGAGCCTTAGATATTGTTACAGTACATTACTACAGCATTCACTAGGGCAGCAGCTATACCATCTACCAAGATGTAAAGCACTTGATACGCTCTGTACACCACTCCGGCGTGGATAGGTTGAGAAGGCCGGGAAAACAGCGTGACCTTATTCAATAGATTGGACATCACTCCGGCCAAAATAGCTGGCCGGCCGGCCTGTACAGCAGGCAGGCTCGTGAGAGAGAGAAACAATTCACATTCCGTGGCAGACAGGCGCCATTGGACCACTCACAGAATTCCGTCCTGACTGCATGCGAGGGGCATGCCACTAAAACACGAGTCCGTAACCGCCAAGGCCACATTCTTTTTTTGCTTTTTCATGGTTGTGTTTGGATTCGCTTTTTCCAGAAGCCAAATAAAATAGAATAATTTTTTGAAGTAGTTTTTTTTAAGAGATGGAGTATTACACAGATGATTATTTTTTCTTTTATTCTCTGTTATTTTTTTATTTATTGAATAAGTATCTTCTAACGGTTTCTTTTTTAGATAGGAGATTGTTTTTAGAGGGGAAGGGGGAATTAGTACTATACAACTTTAGATGAATGAGAAATAAGAAAATTTTAATCGACTGTGCAATAGCAAAACTGTTTTTTCAAACGGTTTTCTAAACTTAAAACTATATGCACCTTCTATGTCGATAGCTTTGCCGTCCGTCATCGTCTCGAAAAACATAAACAAAAATTATCGGTCATAACAAAAAAAACTAACAATTGTAGCATCTCCGCGCCTACGAGTCTAGATCCGAGATATCAAAAGGAAGGGAGTACTGTGATTTGTTTGTTACCGTCGGAGCCGGTCGCCGGAGTCGAAGAAGAAGTCGTGAAGGTCCCGCCATCCCGGCAATGGCGGTGGTAGTTCCGTGATGGTGCTTCCGTCGCCGATCGCGGCCCCTCTAGATCGGTCTAGGGTTTGTGTGGGTGGGGTTTGTGGCACAGCCAACCTCGTGTCAAGAGCCGCCACTTCACCCTTTATTTATAAGCGAAGACGACGGGGCCCACCACCCAATAATAGATGGGTTGGATGCCCCCGATCAGGGCGCGGATCAAGAGATCAATCTAACATTCTCCCGCTTGATCTCCTCTCATATCATACATTTTCTTCTTTTTCCATTTCATCACAGATTAGTGCATAGAGCATGCTTCATCGTCACGGTCAATCGCGATAAATTCAATACTACAATACACATCTCTGCTCAAACAGATTCTTTAATTTTGGGCCCTTTATAGTCCAGAATCATAGGCTTTCCCTTAAACCCATGCCGCTACATGTTCTCTCAACACGTTGGGTGGTAAGCCTTTAGTAAGCGGATCCGCTAACATCTTTGCGGTACTTATATGCTCAAGACTTATAATTTGATCCCGAACTTTGTCTTTCACAACATAGTACTTTATGTCAATGTGTTTGGCAAAGACCACTTGACTTATTGTTGTGGGCATACATTATCATGGTTCATTGTCGCAAAGACAACTTAAGTGGTCTATTGATGTCGTTAACCACTTTTAAACCGGTATGAACTTCTTTAGCCGCTTCACCGCCTGTAACCTCATAACATGCTACAAACTCGGATATATTGTGGACGATGTAGTGACGGTTTGCTTTGAGCTTTTCCACGATATAGCTCATCCAATGAGAGTGAACACGATCCGGATGTCGACTTTCTATCATCTCCGCATAATCGAAATCAGATACCCCACTATATGGAGTGAATCGATCTTCAGATGTCATCATGAGGCATTTTGTTCCTTACAAATAACGCAAGACTTTCTTTACCAATTTCAATGTTCTATTCGTGATTGCTCGAATCGCCAAGTAACCCAAGAACAAACGCTAAGTCGTATGTGTACACACTTGAGCATACCGCAAGCTTCCGACACCAAGCATATGGAACCGATTTCATTTAATCGAGCTCAGATCGTTCCTAGGGCATTGAAAATCCCCATATCTATCGCCCTTGACTATAGGTGCAGGTGAAGGACTACATTTATGCATACCAAATTTCTTTAAGACTTTCTCTATGTATGTCTTTTGTGATAGTCCCAGTGTCCCTTTGTTTCTATCCCTGAATTTGATCCCTAGAACGAACGAAGCTTCACCAAGATCTTTCATATCAAAGTTTGAGGACAAAAACTTCTTTGTCTCCAGTAGCAGACTGACATCACTACTAGCTAGTAGGATATCATCCACATATAGAATTAGGAAGATAAACTTCCCATCTTTAAACTTTGCATAAACACAGTTGTCCTCTACATTCTCTTTAAACCCAAATTTTCTTATTGTACTGTCAAACTTCAAGTACCATTGTCTTGAAGCTTGCTTTAACCCATAAATCGATTTTTTTAGGCGGCATCCCATTCTTTCATTTCCTTCCATGACAAAACCTTTCGGTTATGCTATGTAAACATTTTCCTCCAAATCCCCATTAAGAAATGTTGTCTTTACATCCATCTGATGTAACTCTAAATCATAATGTGCTACTAATGCTATTATAATTCTGAAGGAGTCTTTACATTAGACTGGAGAAAATGTCTCATTGTAATCAATCCCTTCTCTTTGCGTAAAGCCTTTTGCCACAAGTCGCGCTTTGTATCTTTCTACATTCCCTTGGGAGTCAAGCTTTGTCTTGTAGACCCATTTACAGCCTACTGTTTTGGCTCCTTTAGGAATAATTTCCAAGTCCCAGACTTTATTAGTCTTCATGGACCTCATTTTCTCTTCCATGACTTCAAGCCATTTTGAAGAATTTTCACTTCCCATGGCTTCTTCAAATGAGATGAGATCATCCTCCATTTGAAATTCCTCTGTATGATAAATCTGATAATCATCAGAAATAGCTGATCTTCTTACTCTTTGAGACCTCCTTGGGGCCTCCACATTTGATACATCTTCTGTTTGGGCTGCTGTTGCTCCCCCTCATTTGTGGCAATGGGTTCTGTAGGATCCTGAAGAACAGGTTCCTCATTCTCATTCATTGTTGCCACAGGAGGAATAATAACAGTGTTGGCATCACGGTGTCTTGCAATCGTTGGTGCAAATGACAAACAGTAATCGCGAAAAATGGCTCTTGAATCATCGGAGTGGGCGCATATGCCCGCTTCTCTTCAAGGTCAATCCCTCGAGTTAACATGTTTCCCCTCATCATTTCATCCTCCAAGAAGACAGCGTGTCTCGTTTCTACAAACTTTGTATATCGGTGCGACAAGAGAAACGAAAACCTTTGACTTTTCAGTAGCCAATGAAATGGCAACTTCTTCGCTTTGGGATCAAGCTTCCCAAGATTTGGGTTAAATACTTTAGCCTCAGCAGGACTCCCCCACACACGTAAGTGGTGTAGTGAGGGAATTCTTCCTGTCCACAACTCGTACGGTGTTTTGGGCACCGACTTACTAGGCACTCTGTTGAGAATATGAATGGCGGTTTTCAACGCCTCCATCCATAAACTCAATGGTAGTGTGGAGTAGCTCATCATGCTTCGCACCATATCCATCAAGGTACGGTTGCGTCTTTCAGCTACTCCATTTTGCTGAGGTTCGCCCGGTGTAGAATACTGGGCCACTATGTCATTTTCCTGTAAAAACCTTGCAAAAGGTCCAGGAACTTGTCCATATAGGGTATGTCGTCCGCAGTACTCCCCCCCACGATTAGATCGGACTATCTTAATCTTTAGATCGTGTTGGTTTTCAACTTCAACCTTAAATATCTTGAATTTATCCAAGACTTCATTTCTTTCTTTGATTGGATAAATATATCCATAACGGGAGTAATCATCCGTGAATGTTATGAACGAGTCATATCCATCCACGCTTTTCACAGGAAAAGGACCACAAATGTCTGTGTGAATAATTTGTAGAACTCCTGTGCTTATTTTGGCGTCTTTTTTAATTTTCTTTACATATTTTGCTTTAATGCATTCTCTGCATTGTTCTAAGTCTGAGAACTCTAATGGAGAAAGAATATCATTCTTAACTAGTTTTTCTATTCTCCCTCTCGAAATATGGCCTAAACGACAGTGCCATAATTTCGACGACGCATCTAGAGTTCTCTTTCGTTTCTGCTTACATTCGTAGACGAGATTCATTTACTTTCGCAAGCGTGACGCTCCCATTATCGCATACGACATTCACATCATCACATAATGATAACAAATAAAGCTCATTTTGTAAGATGGCAAGACCAACACATTCTTTATTAAACATTATTTCACACTTGCCATTTCCAAAATCACAATCATAACCATCATTGTCCAAACATGAAACACTAATCAAATTCCTCTCAGAAAGAGGGAACATAAAGAACATCTCTAAGTAAAAGAGTGAAGCCATCATTAGCTCTAATGAAAGATCGCCAACGGCTTCAACTTCACTTGGACTCCATTTGCGACTTTAACACATCTTTCTTTTCTTTGCGTATTCCTCGTCAAACGGAATCCCTGCAAATTATTGGCAACATGAACAGTTGCACCTGAATCAATCCACCAAGTAGATTTTGAATATTGTACATATAGGGACTCATTTATGAACGTAATGATGTTCTCATCTTTCTTTGACATAATCATTTTCAAGAAATCGGACAATCTTTCTTGTAATGTCTCTTTTCTTGCAATGAAGGCATCGATCTTTCTCCACCGTGAAATTCTGTCTTGAGGCTTATCTTGAGGCTTTCCGTCTTTGAGAAGGAATGATTAAAGTTCTTTTCTTATAGTCCTTCACATAGTTGATGGAACCACCATGTGAGGATTTAATTCTTTCCTCCTCTTGCACACACATAGTTATGCACTTTCTAAGTCCCATTTCTGGGTGCATGTTGTAGTTGACAACAAAGGTGTCAAACTCTTTCGGCAAGGAAGCAAAACCAAATGAATAAGGAACTCATCCTTGAGAGCCAAATCCATTGGTTTGAGCTTGATGCCAAGTTGCTCATCCTTAGTATATGCTCTCTTATGCCACCGCCACCACCGTAGTACCTTTACATCACAAGTCGCTTAATCACCGTGTAGCATAAGTCTTTGAAGAGCCAAGAATTGACTCTTTATTTTCTCAAGGTACTGCGATGTTGTCACACTCTGCGATTGAGCCCACAATTGCAAGCTCAATCGTGTTCTTTATCACACCAAACATTTCTTGTTGGCAATGACTCACTTTTTATGATCAAGATCATATGACATTTTTATGGGAGCACAGCCTCTGCATGCAGTCCGCAAGCAAGATCAACCTCATTGTCATCTCTCATCGGAGCCACGGCCTGTGGGGACATGGTGTGGTGACTACCACCCACCTCACCAAGATGAAGGCCAGTCAATCTTTTTCTTCCATTCACCGTAGTTGTCTCCTTTGAGAACCGGATATCCTCGATATAGCCCATCAAAGAGTATCCTCCAAAAACACAATTCATATACAAAGTGAGAACATTTAACAATATTAACAACAATCGCATGCCTTTGGTTTCAACGTTGGTTAAAAAAGAAACATACGATTGTTTACACATTAAATCTACATCACCATAATAAATAGAGATAATGCATAAAACTCATCGATTAAAATTATAATATCATATTATCAACGCTGGTCGAAAAATAACAATATCATAATATCAAAAATTATATGCCTTACAATTTTATTTATACATTAAATCTACATCACCGCTTGGGCGTAAATAGAAATAATGCATAAAATCATCAATTTAAAATTATAATCATCATTATTATCAACGTTGGTCGAAAATAACAATATCATAATTCACAACAATGCTCAAAAAATTAAATTCTCCCGTTGGTTCGAATTTAATTTAAAGAGTAATCACCATTTAACTTTTTGCAGCGGAAAAAAAAAATACCATGAAACAGTTTCATGTATACATATATATACCTAAATGTATACATGAAAATAATGAAATACACACTATGAAACAAAATTCATGTATACATGTATATATATATATGCTGAAAACATAAACTTATACATAACACATAATATCTGAAAATTAGGGGGTCTTTTGGAATTTTCCAACCATCTTTATCCATCCATGCCAGTCAAAGCAAAAGCAACCCCATCCTCCCAAAATATCAGCCACGACTGTCCCCTCAGATCCTAAAAACACTCTCCACCTTTCAAACCAAACTCCACCCAAAAAAAAAGGTCTACAACCCAAAAATTTCGGATCTGGGCCGGAGGGGGAAGCTCGGGCCGGCCGGCAGGGCAGCGCCCGGCGTGCGCGCAGGAGCGGGGCGGCGGGCAGTGCTCGCAGCGGCTCTGGCGTGGAGCTCGCGCAGCGGGCGGCCAGCGCGCAGCGCGTGGAGGCGCATGCGAGCGGCGGCGCACGGCGAGGTGCGTGTCCGGCGCCGCAGGTCGGGCGGCTGCCGCGAGCGGCGCAAGCGCAGCAGCAGCCGTGGGCTGCACCCGCGGCGCGGCGCGCGCGCAGCGAGAGGCGCTGCGCCGGGCCGCGCTGGGCGCCGCGCGGCGCCAACACGGCGGCGGCGGGTTGGTGCAGGAAGCGGCGCAGAAAGTCGGCGCCAGTGCGCTCCGGGGAAGAACTTTTTTTTGGTTGCTTTTTCCGATCTGAGTTCTCGGGTTTGAAAACTTTGCCTGCTCTGATACCAATGTAGCATCTCCGCGCCTACGAGTCTAGATCCGAGATATCAAAAGGAAGGGAGTACTGTGATTTGTTTGTTAACGTTGGAGCCGGTCGCCGGAGTCGAAGAAGAAGTCGTGAAGGTCCCGGCCATCCCGAAGCAGCGGCGGTGGTAGTTCCAGTGATGGTGCTTCCCGTCGCCGACTGCGCGTCCCTCTAGATCGGTCTAGAGTTTGTGTGTGGGTGGGGTTTGTGGCACAGGCCAACCTCGTGTCAAGAGCCGCCAGCCCCCACCCCTTTATTTATAGCGCAGTGCGACGGGGGCCCACCACCCAATAGATGGGTTGGACGCCCCCGATCAGGGCGCGGATCAAGAGATCAATCTAACAACAATCACAGCCTAAAAGAACAGTGCCAAAGTTTCTTCTACTCACGAGAGCATCAATGCCCATGGAAGTATCCAAGAGCATGGTGACCTTAGTCTCTCCCCCATGGCTGCTACGGCCAAGCACTCCATGCCCGGGCGGGCGCAGGACCATGTCTCCATGTACCGCGAAGATGCCAGCCATCATAATTCGTATCCCACGCGCGTGGAGTCATCTGCGCGCGTACCTTGTAGCGACGGGGGCAGTACGATGTGATCTACCATTCTATCCCCTTTGCTTGATTTTACGATTTTGCAATTCGTTGGTCCGTGCAACTGTGGCCTTGTATTTTGAAGCGGAGGCGGTAAATGAGAGGTATTCCAGAGAAGGGGCTCGCGCATTTAGTGCGTTCCATGCTACTACAACCAATGCCTGCGGAATCAGACAAGATTGTAATGGATATCCCATTATTGAAATATGTATCAAACATCGACATGCATGTAGTTCGACGTGCTCGGAAGAAACCCAGAAACTGCGCTAAAAAATACACCGTAATCCTTTGGCCCCGCTCATTTCGGCTTTTTTTAGCGAACTTAAACCTTTCTACCGCTTTTTTTCACTATTCACTACACTATCCACTAACTCACCATAAATGTTTTTTTTCACCAACATGATGTTTTTTCAGCCAAAAGCCAAAAGCCATCGCTATTCCGATCACCCCCTTTGTTACACGAGGAGAAGCTGAAGTCTACTAACAAACTTCCTTGATAGCTTACTTTGGCCCTCCTTTTCAACTTACAACTTAGGCTTACTACTTCCCCAAACAAACAAATAGAAAACGTTTTTTTATCTTTTCGAAGTGATTTATCGAGACAGTTTTTTATAACGGCTTATCAACTTATCAGCGCTCGGTAGAGAACCGACTCGAACCCATCAATAACTTAAACAGTAGATCAACTCACACTAGTGCAAGCATGCTGGCTTGTTGATGGAAACCCCAGTCGCCCTCTGACAAGGACAGCCTCCCGTTCTGGTCTTCTCTTCACCGACGCTACCTAAATACCCTAATCATTAGGCATCACTGCTACAGCTGCTCGTTACTTAATCCTACACCCATATAAGCAGGCAGAGCACGTATAGCACAGCACCAAGCCATCGCGTTGCGTTGCAAGTAACCGCGCAACTCTCCTTCGATCGAAAGAACTGGTAGTAGATAATGAGCAGCCACAGCATCAATCATCTCTTCGAATGCGTCTGGCTCCTCCTCCTGTGCTCCTCATGGCTCTGCTCCCTCTCCCATGGCAAGAGGGCGCCGCCATTTAACCCGTCCAAGAATCCGGCCTCTCCTCGCCTCCCCGTCCGAGCGGTGTGCCTCGGCGGCTGGCTTGTGACGGAGGGCTGGATCCTGCCCTCCCTCTTCGACGGCATCCCAAACAAAGATCTCTTGGTAATTGGTTACTCGTGCTGCCTTGTGCTTGGTGTGATGGCGCTCTGTTTTCTTGACTGGTTTCTTCCGAGCACGTACGGTGCAGGATGGCACGCAGCTGCAGTTCAAGTCGGTGGTGCGGGACGCGTACCTCACCGCCGAGCAGGGCGGCGGCGCGGCGGTCGTCGCCAACCGGACGCAGGCTTCCGGCTGGGAGACCTTCAAGGTTGGACGCCCGATCCATCTGTGGCTGCTCTAGTGTAGTCTTGGTCTGATCAGAGTTTCGTTGGCCGTGTGAAACGTGCATTTGATTCAGCTGTGGAGGATCAACGAGACGACGTTCAACTTCAGGGTGTTCGGCAACCAGTTCGTGGGCGTCGGCGGCGACGGCAAGGTCGTGGCGACGGCGGCCTCGCCGGGGCAGTCGGAGACGTTCCAGATAGTGCGCAACGCCGCCGACAAGAACCGGGTCAGGATTAGGGCGCCAAACGGGTACTTCTTGCAGGTAACAAGATAAGAAAGAGTGCACTCGCGTAGTGGCATGTAGTGGGCCGGCAGTGCCGTTAGCAGTGGCACGCCGCCGGTTGTCCAACTCAACGCTAGTGGTAGGTCCCATTCTTTTCGACTTATAATTCGAATAAATAAATAGAAGATTTCTTTATCTTCATTTCAAGTCGGTTTATCGGAATAGTCTTTTCGACATAACTTATCGATTTATCGATGTTTAGTTTATTCGCAAAAATGCTCGTATTAGTACCAAAAGTTATAAGCTGTAGCAAAAAAAGAATGCAACATTAATCTTGTGTGGCCCATGATGAATGATGAATTACGTCTGCAGAGCAGTGGCAGGACTAGAAACAATACATGCGCCATTCAATTATCCCACCGTAGAAAAAAACTTCAACAAAATTCTTTATGATTTTCAAATAATTGCGCAAACGTTTAGTCAGCATGTACCCCTCCATCTTCAGTACTCAACATGTACCACCACTGTTCCTAGGCGCTGTGACCGACTGACTGGTACAAGCTGTAAAAGACTTTCTTTTTTATGTTACCATTTCATAAACGAAAGCTGTGAAGTTTCCATCGATGGCAGGCGAAGGGACCTGCTTCAGTGACAGCAGACTACGGCGAGAGCACAAGCTGGGGCGACGACGACCCATCTGTGTTTGTAGTGACCAAGGTTGGGGAGCTGCAAGGGGAGTACCAGATCTGCAACGGCTACGGCACATCCAGGGCTACACCAGTTCTCAGGGTAAGATATCAAGGCCCCTTGTGTCCCACGAAGTCGATTTCTAGTGCTTCGCTGATACCGATCAGTGCAGAGTAGCTGTTCATGGGATCCCTGTCCTCAGGAGCGTGTCTCTTTTGTTTCGTTGTATCTTATGTCTATGCCCATTGGGAGAAGAAAGAAACAAAGAAGCCGTAGCAATTATTGCACCGAATAGCTCCGTATTGCCCGGAGTTTGGAGGCAATAAAACCCAACATGTGAGGCGAGCAATCACGTGTGTTGATATGCAGCTCTGCTTTGCCCTTGATAGTACCGCATTGGAACATGAATATATGTAGCAAAATATGACAGGTATTTCTAGATATAATTACATATCGACTTCACATTATAAGGAATTTTATGTTTCGTTCCTAGGATTAAGATGTTTGCTAAAACCAGTAGCTTTTCTCTTCTTTTCTTTTTGTGGCGCTTGGAAACTAGTAGCTTTCTACAGCCCCAAATTTCTGAATTTTAAAAGCATGAACATGCTGGGCATCGTAAATTGGGATGCCTTTTTTTTCGAATATTGGGATGCCTATTTATAAGGTAACTTTTATTTTCTTATGTATAGGTCATATTTTTATGAACCATTGGATCAAAACCAAAATCAGACACACACATCAAAACTTATCCAAAGGCTAGAAAAATCGACCTAGAGCTAAGAAAAAAATCAGCCAACTTCCAAATAGAGAAACTGCCGTGAATTATAAAGAGAAGCACTATACGTGCCGAATCTGCGGAGGGTTGCTTTATCAGTTTCACAGAGTGAGTACAGTTTGGCATACAGATTCAGCTCTGCAGTTCTGCTTGGTTAAGAAAATACTAGCTTGCTTCGGTCAATTAATTATTAGTCCTTCAGTCTTATTTTCTGTCAGCGATGAAGTTGTCATTATAGAGACTCTACTTCCCTTCCAAATTTTTGGTCAGCAAGTGACAGCCTGGCCCCTAGTTAACGGGTCCGAATGATTAGAAGGTAAGCAAGTCACCAAACGATCACTGGTAGTGGGCCTCAATATCAAGTAGTTGTATGTTTGTTTTCCAAAGATCACTATTAGACCCAACAAAAAATCTTAAAATCTATGCATACAACTATGGTTGGATTCTATGGAATAGGCATCGTGCACGCATGGTAGTTCAATTTTGTGGATTACTTGATTGGCAGAACCATTGGAGCACGTACATAGTTGAGGACGACTTCAGGTTCATATCTGCGAGCGGGCTGACAGCAGTGAGGGTTCCAGTCGGATGGTGGATTGCTAGCGGCCCCAACCCTCCGGCTCCCTATGTCGGAGGTTCTCTCGAAGCCTTGGACAATGCCTTCAAATGGGCAGAGTAAGTGTTCAACAGTAGTGAACCCCTGGATCTTCAGTTTCTGCGTTCGCAATTGGCTCCGATTTCCCAACTGGAATGTCCAGTTTATGTGTTCTTCAATTTCTCTGTGCATGGATAGGAAGTACAAGCTGGGCGTCATCATTGACCTGCACGCGGCTCCTGGATCGCAGAATCCATGGGAGCACAGCTCCTCCAGAGACGGCACGCAGGAGTGGGGAACCACCGACGCGAACATCGCGCAGACAGTGCAAGTCATCGATTTCCTCGCGGCCAGGTCAGATCATACATAGCTGCTCATCCACTGAACATTCAGCACAGAGCCAGGGAACGAATGTCCTTGCAATCTTCTTCACCTGAATTTACAGGTACGCGAAGAGCCAGAGCCTCCTCGCGGTAGAGCTGATGAACGAACCGCTGGCGCCTCGCGCGTCCCTAGGAAGCCTGACGAAGTACTACCGCGATGGCTACAGCGCTGTCAGGAAGCACTCGTCGCAAGCGTACGTGGTCATGTCGAACCGGCTGTCGGGAAACTCGACCGAGCTCCTCGCGTTCGCCGGCGGGTTTCCCGGGGCCGTCATCGACGTGCATTACTACACGGTGTTCAACAGCTTGTTCGATAACCTGACCGTGCAGCAGAACATCGACTTCATCAAAACGAACTTCTCCAGCGATCTCAGCACCGTCACAACGCAAAATGGTCCTCTCACCTTTGTAGGTAAGTAGCTGTGCAGTGGCTCCAAACATTTCCAGCTTCCTATTGAATCTTCGAAACAATGCCCCTTAGACAACAGTCTGCGTATATTCCAGAAATATCTCTCGTAATATAAAAAGAAGGGACAGAAATCAGGTGTTCTTAGCCGCGAAAGAGCTCGAGTGTTAGCCTTGTGCATAGCTGAAACGTAACAAATTATGAAAAAAAAAGTAGCAAGTCTCAGAAGCATCTCATGTATGCCTTATTTCCTACAGGAGAATGGGTGGCTGAGTGGAAGGTGCCCAATGCAACAAAGGAAGAGTACCAGATGTATGCAAAGGCGCAGATGGATGTGTATGGGCGAGCCACATTTGGATGGTCCTATTGGACTCTCAAGAATGTTAACAACCACTGGAATCTGGAGTGGATGATCAACAATGGATACATCTCCTTGAAAAGCTAAGAACTAATATGTTCTCTAGCTGTCATGACTAGAACGTTTGAAGGCGAATAAATTCGCATTAGTTGGAGCACATATCTCAATTCGAGATCAATGAATAAGTGGTCGGTTGCTTGAAAAAATTGTAAGAGAAATTAAGCTGAGCAGTTGACCATGACTTCCTCAAGATTAGTGATTCTATTATATGTTTTCTAGTATGAACAATGTTTATTTAGGTGTACCGTGACCTTCCTGGTGTATTTCATTCATCAAATCGTGCTAAAAAAACATGGAAACTAATGACATGCTGAATTTGGAGGCAGCAGCAAGGTGTTCCTAATGCCAACCCTGAAATGGGCTCACGAGCATCCACAAACTGTTGGGATAAAGGTAGACTACACTAGCGCAAATTAAAAATTCTACTACGTAAACTAGGAAGTCATGCGAGAAAGAGATCATAGATCGTTACCACTAGACGCGCAGTGCAGCGGAAGTAAAGTTGAAGCAGTCGATTCAACGAAGAGCGCGTCGGTGTAAGCGAAAGCAGTCGATCGTCCTCCGGCCAACCGTCTCCTTCTTGTGATCGTCCCGATCAATGCTGCAGTCGTAGCAACGCCTCTATCGAGGTTTACACATCCAGAGAGGGAACACCATGCGTCGGTGTGCTAGCACCAGTGCGCACGACAGAGGTTATAAGAGGTGGCGGCTAGAGTTTTTTTTATGTTGCCCTCAGCCCCGTACCTCTCATTATATAGCCTCCAATCGGATTCTTATTCGATACGAGTGGAGATCGAATCCTACTCGAAAACTATCATCTGGACCCTTATCGTTCCAGCCTATTAAATATGTAACCCTGTAGGTTCATGTACATTTGACCATGGGCCGAAAACTCCTTTCCGGTCTATCGGTCGATAGCGGTTCCTAGCAGGACATAGATACTGCTCCGATGGCAGTGATAAGTCGACTATAGAGAACACGACATTGATGATCTAAACGCTCCGACCAAAATAGATCGAACCCTTCGCAATCACTACATCACTGCTCCGATGGTTATTGTTAGACCATGTGGTCAGAATTAGGTTATTACATATGATGAATAGTTGATAACGTTAGTTATGATATTGCTTATGGTGTGTTGTGTGTGTACGGATTGACGTTGGTCAAGTTCGGATGAACTTGTACTGGAAAAATATTCTTTGGTCTTTGCATGTGTAGGATAAGCATGGAGGCGATCGTGGTCGATGACAAGGAGGACTGGACTAGGATGGAGAGATCCGAAGTCAGACGGTCGAGGGAGTCACGGGATGGACGAGCTCATGCTTGGGCACGTGAAGATTAAAGGTGGATAATGCGTGGAGAAGATACAGGAGGTGCGGTCCTGGAGGTTTCAACACGTGATAAGCTAGAAAAATTGAAAGCGTAAAAATAATTAAAAACCATGTTATGAAGGTTTTTAGGTCTTTTGAAAAGTAGTGGGTCAAAAAGTCTGATTGAGGCAAAAAGGCCCAAGATGAGTTGTATTAAGGTTTCTAATGGTGGCTAGAGTCATATACATATACATATATATATATATACACATATTTATATGTATATATATACATATATATGTATATACATATATATATGATAGAGATATGCTCTAGAGACAATCATAGAGATGATTCTGTTTATTATGTTCATGATTTATTGGATAATTTATCTTGTTCCTTGAATAACATCCTCAATATTTATTATCAAGTGTGTGACTTGATTGTGAAACTCTATATTGTTGCGATGATTATTCTTAGATGATCTCTAGTCAAACATAGGAGGACACATATTAATAGACTAGCATATGTATTGGTTGATGACCATGTTTCACGGGTCATAGATATAAAGATATTAAACCAATAATATGGACACATGTTAGCGAACATAGGGTTGGATCGACCCACCATAAAACACTGCGAGAATGTTGTATTCTTACCGTCATCAGTTGGTTTCATTCACAATGCGTATGCTATGTCCTTAAGACTTGAGATCGTCGCACGTACTCAAGATGCATAATGACTGACTTAGGGGTTGCCAAACACTACTCCGTAACTGGATAGTCATAAAGGTAGCTTTCGGGTTTTGTCATGATGCGTGCATTGAGGCATGGTCGATCAAGATAGGATTTGCCCCTCCAAGCAACAGGAGAGATATCTCTAGGCCTCTCGAGTGATTGGATTCTAGAAATGCATGGCCATGCTATTCACGGTTAAAGAGTTAACCGTAATCGGGAATTCAAGTCACGTAATCGAGAAAGAGTGGTTGAGCTAACCAAACAAGGATGACACGTACTCGCCTTGAGTTTAACCGATATCGTGAGGCAAAGGGAATTGCATGAGTTTTGTTGAGGTTCGTCCGATATGATCTTTGCATATACTTAGGAGTCGGTATGTCTTGCTAAGGGGCCGCTGCCGATTAGTGGACGAGTAGGAGTACTCGGGCTATGTCTAAGTGTATGTGAACCTATAGGGTCGCACACTTAAAGGGCTGGGACTTAATTCGGATAGTGATCCGAATTCTTATGGGTTATGAGTTCCTAATGGGCCTCCAGTTCGAGACCCATTATGATGGATGCCTATAAATAGAGGGGAGGTGGCATAGGGTTTCACAAGAGAATTCGGAATTCCCAAAACCCTAGTTGCCACACCTTCCTCATCTAATACCGCGCCGCCGGCGCTAGCATTCCGGCGCGTGGTGTTCCTGCCCCGTACGTGTGGATACCTTGGAGGTGTTGATGCGAAACTTCAACACTAGGACAATCCGCAACTTGTGACGATCGCAAGGATCTGAAGGAGGAGATGTTCTGCTAGAACGACTACAACTGCATCAACGCGCTACATCGACTCTACTTCCGCTACGAGTCTGCGCGTCTAGTGGTAATCCCGTGATTTATTACTAGAGCAGATCTCTTTTATACGGTAGAATTTTTGAAATTTTGCTGGCATAACCTACCCGTAGATCATCAAATATATATATATATATATATATGTGGGCGGAGCGAGTGTTAAAACGTATAGGGCGAGCGGCGGCTGTAGAAATTAACAAAAAGTGTATTGTAGCCGTGACTTGCTTTTTTTTTTTTATCAAAAAGGTGATTAAGTTGATACGTGATTTTGTGCTGCTGCTCGTTTCAAGGCGAAAAGAAAAGCAAAGCGAGCGACTAGAAAAATTTTGTTGCGGCGGCTGTTTTCTTTGGAGTACCGGCGACTGGTTCCGAGGTAAGAAAAAAATCTGCACACTAAAGGCCTTCACGTGATTTTCTTTCCTCGTGATATTTTTCTTTAAGTTTCGTTATGCTGCATGAGGAGTATTCATGAATGTGAGGCGTGGTGAGTTTTTCTTGAATCAATGCAATAGAAATACATCTATCTTGTTCTTGCTGTTTGTGGCTTGGAGTTGAGATTGGATCACGTGAAGAAAAAAATCAAGAGCAAGGAGGAAGACATGCATGTGAGCAGGCGTATGTAGTTGTCCTGGCTTTAAGGATTAAGGAAAAGGGATTAGTCACAATCTGATCGTGAGCTTTCGTGTGTAAAATAAAAAGGGGGTTTAAGGACAAATAGAAGAATTAGTACCTGGGCTGGTTCCTTGTTCCGATGCAATAAATCAAAGAGGCTACATGCATGTATTTTGGCGGCGGATCGGCCGAGTCGTGACCGAGAAAAAGAAAAAGAAACAGAAGCGGCGGCCGCAGCGTCTACGAAGACGTCGGAGTTCGCGTGTTCGACCACATACTTTCGAGCGTGAGTAATTTTGTCTCGTTAGTTTTGTTCATCTCTTGCAAGCATGATTTTTTTGGTAAGGAGATTAAGAAAGATGATTAGAGGAGATGACGCATGGCATGAATTTTTGGATGAGAGACAACAAATAGCTAAGCGTAGTAGTATGCATGCATGAGATTTTCTTTTTTCTTTTTTTTGTGCTTGTTCTATTTAGTACGTTGAAAATGCAAAAGGAGGTAAATTAAAAAAAAAATTGTCCATTGCGCTCTGCAATCATTCATCCTCTCTGATTGCCATCGACGATTCTATAGTTATCAACTGTGCCGAACGCGGTTGATCTCGCCAAGAAGGCTATCTCTTACAAGCGAATCGAGAACACAAGCAAGAGAGTACAAGATGCAATCTGAAATTGTATTGCAAATAAAGATTAAGTTCACAAGTTAGGGTTCCTCAACCGAACGTGCGGTGAAACTGCTAAGCAGAATAATCTCTTAAAAAAAATCCGAGGAAAACTAAAGAGGTGCGACCTTCTTAAATAGGGAAGGGGGAAACCGCACTTATCTAATGAAAAGGGGTGCGGTACTATGTACGGTTACTGTTCATATGAACAGTACGGCTGCGATACTGTTCACGTGAACAGTACCGGCCCAAATAGCCTAAGTGGTGATACAAGGCTCTCAGCCTAAAAACAGTACCGGCCCAAATAGCCTAAGTGGTGATACAAGGCTCTCGGCCTAAAAGGTGTCGCAGCACCATGGATAGTAAACCTAAATTCATCAGTCCGATGAAATAGACTTGATGAATGCAGCCAAATTGGTGGAGATGGACGAATTAGGTGAAGTCCTTAATGCGTTCCTCTTGCCGTGAGTTGGCTCCTCCTCTCTATGATTCCTAATAACAAGAAAATCATAAGTCTTTGGAAGTATCGGATTCTCAGCGAAAATATTATTGACTCCTAAAAATGAGTTTACCTAATAGTTAAGTTGATAAGCACGTGCCCAAGTAATTAGACCTTGTCCATCATTCTTGGAAGCAGCAAGAGGAGTGTTCGTATCAGTAGAACCATCATTCATGGAAGAAGCAAGAAGTGTGTTCATATCAGTAGAAGTGATGTCCTCATTATCCTCCCCGTCTTAAATTGGAATCGTCCTCGACTCAAGCTCATCTTCTGCGCCTAAGAAAGGTCGTAAATCTGCAATGTTAAAGGAGGAGCTAACACCGAAATCCACAGGCAAGTCTAACTTATATGCATTATCATTAATACATTCAAGCACTATAAAAGGACCATCTGCACGAGCTATGAGTTTAGACTTTCTCAATTCAGGGAATCGTTCCTTACGCAAGTGTAACCACACAAGATCACCAGGTTCAAAAGTAACATGCTTGCGTCCTTGACTAGCAACAACTTTATGTTTAGCATTCATAATCTTAATATTCTTTTTAGTTGTTTCATGCATCTTAAGTATCAAATCAGCACGTTGTTGCGCATCAAAATTTACCCTCTCCGAAAATGGAAGAGGCAATAAGTCGATAGGTGTACGAGGTATGAAACCATAAACAATCTCAAAAGGGCATTTGTTTGTGGTAGAATGCAGCAAACAATTATAAGCAAATTTCACATGAGGCAAACATTCCTCCCACATTTTTAAGTTCTTTTTAAGCACAGCCCTAAGCATAGTAGATAATGTTCTATTGACTACCTCAGTTTATCCATCGATTTGGAGATGACAAGTAATGAAAAATAATAGCTTAGTTCCCAACTTACCTCACAAGGTTCTCCAAAAATGACTAAGAAATTTAGCATCACGATCTGAAACTATCGTATTCGGAATACCATGTAAGCGAACAATTTTCTTATAGAACAAATCAGCAACATTTATGGCATCATCACTTTTATGACATAGTATAAAATAAGCTATCTTAGAGAATCCATCCACGACAACAAAAATACTATCCCTCCCCTTCTTTGTTCTAGGAAGCCCTAAAACAAAATCCATATAAATATCTTTCCATGGTATGCTTGGAACAAGAAGGGGCATGTATAAACCATGTATAAACAAAATCCATATAAATATCTTTGTCCTCGGTCTTCTTCACGCCAAAGTGACCCATCAATCCTCCTCCATGCGTCTCCTGTAACAACAAAAGACGAATGGAGCTAGCTGAAATGCATATCTTGTTAGCACGGTATACGAACCCATCATGCATCACAAATTTATTCCAACCCTTTCCCTCTTGACAATTAAGCAACACATCTTTAAAATCAGCATCATGCACATATTGCTCATTTATGGTCTGTAACCCAAAGATTTTGAAGTCAAGTTGTGAAAGCATGGTATATGTCCTAGACAACGCATCAGCTATCACATTTTCTTTGCCCTTTTTATATTTAATGACGTAGGGAAAATATTCAATAAACTCAATCCACTTAGCATGTCTGTAGTTCAGGTTGGTTTGACTTCGAATATGCTTCAAGGATTCATGATCAGAATGTATTACAAACTTTTTAGGCCATAAATAATGTTGCCATATTTTTAAAGTTCAAACTAGAGTATATAATTCTTTATCATAGGTAGAATAGTTCAAACTAGGACCATTTAATTTTTCACTAAAGTAAGCAACAAGTTTTTCTTCTTGAATTAACACATCACCAAGACCTATGCCATTAGCCCCACATTCTAATTCAAAAGTCTTACTGAAATTAGGAAGTTGAAGCAAAAGGGCGTGTTTCAACTTATCTTTGAGAGCGTCGAAAGCTTGTTGTTGTTTGGTGGCCCAAGTAAAAGGAACACCCTTCTTTGTAAGCGTAATCAGCGGTGCAGCGAGGGTGCTGAAATCCCGAACAAAATGCCGATAGAAACCAGCGAATCCGAGAAAACTGCGCACTTGTGTGACCGTTTTAAGAGGCGGCTAACTTTGGATAGCGACGATCTTGGCTTGATCAACTTCAATGCCCTGTGAAGTAACAACATAGCCAAGAAAAGAGACTCGATCCATGCAAAAGGTGCACTTCTCAATGTTACTAAAAAAACATGTATCTCTCAAAGCATTAAAAATAATACGTAAATGATCCAGGTGTTCTTCAGATGACTTGCTATAGATTAGAATATCATCAAAATAAACCACCACAAATTTTCCAATGAAATCACGCAAAACTTCGTTCATCAAACACATGAAAGTGCTAGGTGCATTAGTTAAACCAAAAGGCATCACTAACCACTCATATAGCCTGAACTTAGTTTTAAATACCGTTTTCCATTCATCTCCTAATTTCATTCTAATCTGGTGGTACCTACTACGCAAGTCTATCTTTGTGAAAAGAATAGAACCACTCAACTCATCCAGCATGTCGTCTAACCTAGGAATAGAATAGCGATACCGTATTGTGATATTATTAATGGCTCTACAATCAACACACATATGCCAACTACTGTCTTTCTTAAGAACTAAAAGAACAGGAACAACACAAGGACTAAGGTTTTCCCGTACGTACCCTCGGTCCAAAAGATCTTGGATTTGTCGCTGAATTTCCTTAGTCTCCTCTGGATTGGTCCTATACACCACACGGTTTGGTAAAGTTGCTCCTCAAATTAAGTTAATTTGGTGTTCAATCCCTCTAATAGGCGGCAGCCCCGGTGGTATCTCAACTGAAAACACATCCTTATATACATGCAAAAGGTTAGTGACAGCAGACGGCAAAGAGCTAGATATATCATCAAGTGAAAATAAAACATCTTTGCGTATCAAAGCATAACATAGCATATCATTATGACAAATTTTAGCAAGATCAGATTTGGTCGCAAGTATGGCACAACCCTTTAATTTAATTCTCTCGGTCTTAGAACTAGATGCCATCTTCTCATTTTCAGCTAGCTCTTTATCACAATTCACAATTTCAGTAGGTGTAAAAGGTAGTAAAGTTATTTTCTTTCCTTTCTGCATAGAGAGTATTTATTACTTCTACCATGATGAGTTGTATCGGTATCAAATTCTCATGGATGACCTAATAAAAGTGAGTAGGCTTGCATAGGTACTACGTCGAAATCAGCAATATTATGATAGGAATCAATGGAAAAATGCAATCTCGCAGATTGTGTTACCTTCACCTTACCGCTGTTGTTGAACCACTGAATGTCGTATGGGTGAGGATGTGCACATATGGTCAAGCCAAGCTTCTTGACCAATCCTGAATTCACCAAGTTATTGCAGCTCCCTCCATCAATTATAACACGAACACGACAATCATTGATGATGAGGAACATCTGAAACAAATTATGACGTTGTAGCTTCTCCTCTTGCTCTCTTTGAGTGCTTAATACTCGCTGCACAGTTATGGTTTTATAGTTCACCGTAGCAGCGGCACCTGAAATTTCCTCACCATCGCTATCTGCCTCATGATCATCCTCATGATCATCACCATTGCCTGCAAGGTTAGCTGCAAGAGCATATTCCTTCTCAACATCGCTAGCACTTACATAACCACCGTCTTTTGTCACAATGTACGCCCGTTGTTTTGGGCAATCTCTCATGATGTGGCCCATCCCTTTACAACTGTGACACATAATGCCCGTCGTACGGCCAGTGGAAGCAACCAATGAAGAGCTTTGTACTGGTGCTTGCACACTAATAGATTTGCTCGTCTCGGGTGCACGTGATGGTGGTGACGGTGCTGCTGAACGTGCCCTACTCACAGAGGGGGCAGCAGTCCAAAAAATAGGAGGTGGGGCTGTCTTGGATTGCCCCGGCGTCGATCTCGATGTAGTCATACTTCTAAAGTTGCTCCTAGTCCGTTGTTGCCTACCCTACAATTCCTTTTCTACCAACCAAGCAAGCTGTAACAACCTATTGATATCGTTATACTCTTTGTAATCAACTATGTCCTGAATTTCATGCCTTAAGCCCCTATAAAAATGAGCCATCTTATCCTTCTCATCCTATACAACATTACAACGCAGCATGCCTATTTGTAGTTCTTGATAATATTCCTCGACAGATTTATTATCTCGGTCTAAACGCTGCAATTTCTTACGCATATCACGTTTAAAAGCAGCAGGAACAAATCTAGCACGCATAGCTACCTTCAATCTATCCCATGTATCATGTGTTAAACTGGAATTAACTACTTGACTCCACCAAAGGATAGCAAAATCTTTAAATTCATTAGTAGCTTTGTCTGACTCTATGCACTTCGGGAACTAGATGGGCATTAAATTTTTGTTCAACTGTCATATCCCAATCTAGATAAATTTCAGAATCATAAACACCCACAAAAGATAGTATGATAAATTTAACTTTAGCAATTGAGTCATCATTAGCACGAGCATTGTGGTGCTGAAAATTATTACCTCCCATACCGTGACGGTTTTGATGTAGGCGGTGTCGTTGACGTGCATTTTGGGCAGCAAAAATAGTGCCAGTGTCATGGTTTTGCCGCTCATTATCCCTTCTCAAGATCTTGGCCTGCATCGTAAGCATACTCGCGTTCATTGTTTGGTGGCCGATTCACCATTTTTTCAAGGCGTGTAGTGAGTGCTGCAATACTCTCATTGATGGAGCGCTGCATTGTATCCGTCATAGCTTGAAGCTTCCTATCGATGTCCTTATTAATGTTAGTGCGTTGGTCATCCAAGAGTATCATGAGCTCTCCCTTTATAACATACTCTTGCTCATCAGACGACTCACCTGTCATGGTTAGTAGAAACAAAAGACAACATAAAGGTATTATCCCTATCAACTACTAGGTGGTGGAAGGTGGAATCACAAACTCTCGAGGGTCTTACCACACTCCTACAAATGTTCTTACCAATGCAGCAGGTGGTACAGCCGGTGGCTGGTTTGTGATACTGTGTCGATCGTGGGTACGATTGCAAGAGGGGACCTGTTCTAATCAAGAGTAAGTGGAGCTTGGAAGGCTTCAATATGGTAGCAAGGATCAGCAATAATCAGATCAGTTAATGCAAGTTGAAAAATTATTCAAAGTACTAGTCAAAATTGCTTATCCTAACCTAGTCAAAGCTAGCCAACCGAAGTCCTAATAAGAGATGTGTATGCACGCACACGCAATGATCAATGTGACTTGATATAAGCAATGGAAAACCTCACAACAAGTGCTAGGAGAGACGCTAACTATGACGTAGAGCACAAAAGACAACAAAATCGGTATCAGTGCAATGCAAACAACTCTCTAGATTGAGCAGAAAAAACATCTAGCCTCAAACAATAAAAACGCAAGGTTTTATTTGGCTTATATATACTTGTTTGAAAGGTTTCAACGATATCTACAACTTTATAGTTGAGACGAACCTCAAATTCTGAAGGGAAGATTGAACGAACCAGCAAAAATAGAAACCGAAATCTTGCGATGCGATTTCAAGGCCAACGATGGCCAATTTTAGAGTTCTTGGATGGTGACTAGCATAAGACGGTCATTTTTATTGGATGCGTGCCATCGTTAGCTTTCCAACAAGTACAAAAACGTCAAATTCTGACTTCGTATGCAAAAGTTATGCCCATTTTACTGAAGGTATGTTGGAAACGAACTTGAATTCGTTTCGGCCTCGATCAAACTGCTATAACTTTTGATCCCGTGGCCAAACTTGCTCAAATTTTTTCTGGAGGCTTTTGGATGTATGAAGGACATCTCCACCAATTTTCACTATTTTTGGCGAAGGTTTGATACACTTTCCAAATTTTGAAAAAGATGGACTCTTTCTTCTTTTTTTCTCTATCTTTTTTTCTTTTTTTTCTCTATTTTTTTCTAAAACAACTGAAACCAATTCGTCTAGACAAACCAAAATGAACTCTCTCCTTTTCTTGCATACCGAAATTGGCAGATAGGATGGCAACAGAGGGTGTTGTTGCGGTAGAAGTTTTGACAAGATGATGAAGCTACGCAAAGGAACCCGAAGATCAAACTAGACTCTAACTTAAACTAGAAATCAGCGACTAGACACGTCGATCCAATCAAAAATTCAACCAAGAAAATTGAAAAAAAAATTGCAATGGCTCAAAAGGGTGTTGGGACAGCGGAAGAACACTACGAACAATTATTTTTGTGGGCTAATTTTCTTGGGTTTTTAGGACGATGAAAAAAATTAATCTAAAAGAAAAATTGTGATTACCTAACAGGCAACCATTGCTCTAATACTACCTAATGTAACGATGGCCCGATTTTCCGAAACGTACTGATAAGTCGACTGTAGAGAACACGACATTGATGATCCAAAGGCTCCGACCAAAATAGATCAAACCCCTTGTAATCACTACACCACTGTTTCGATGGTTATCAACCGTGCCGAACACGGTTGACCTCACCAAGAAGGCTATCTCCTGCAAGAGAATCGAGAACACAAGCAAGAGAGTACAAGATGCAATCTAAAATTAGGTTGGGGTTCCTCAACCAGACGTGCAGTGAAACTGCTAAGCAAAATAATTTCTTAAAAAAAACCTAAAGAAAACTAAAGAGGTGCGACCTTCTTAAATAGGAAAGGGGGAAGCCGCACTTATCTAATGAAAAGGGGTGCGGAACTATTCATGGTTACTGTTCACATAAATAGTACGACCACGATACTGTTCACGTAAATAGTACCGGCCCAAATAGCCTAAGTGGTGATACAAGACCCTCGGCCTAAAAGGTGTCGCAGCACCATAGATAGTAAACCTAAATTCATCAGTCCGATGAAGTAGACTTGATGAATGCAGCCAAATTGGTGGAGATGGACGAATTAGGTGAAGTCCTTAATGTGTTCCTCTTGCCGTGAGTTGGCTCCTCCTCTCTATGATTGCTAATAACAAGAAAATCACAAGTCTTAGGAAGTATCGGATTCTCAGCGGAAATATTATTGACTCCTAAAAATGAGTTTACGTAATAGTTAAGTTGATAAGCACGTGCTCGAGTAATTAGACCTTATCCATCATTCATGGAAGCAGCAAGAGGAGTGTTCGTATCAGTAGAACCATCATTCATGGAAGAAGCAAGAAGTGTGTTCATATCAGTAGAAGTGATGTCCTCATCATATTCAAGACTTATTCGTGTTCTATGGGAGTGGGCTCGTACGCGACGGGCCGTGCGGGGTGGACCTGTCAAATTATGACCAGACTATGATCTGGGCACCCAATCTAAACGCCATGACCCTGTATGAGCTATATAGGTGTGTCTGTTCTGCGTTTGATCGGGAGACAGCTAGGAAGAAGTTACGGATCAAGGCAGTGTATGCTACTGTAGAAAGTGCTACTGGGGAGATTGTGTGGCAACTTCTGAAGGTGACCAGTGACGTTGCATGGGCCAGGTACATGGAGGTCGTGTGCAACCCTTCCGCAGCGATGTATGGCTGGCCTATGGTCTACATTCACTTTGTGGACAGCACGGAGTCATCCGCCATTGCTGGTTCTGGTGGTGGTGGTGGTGGAGATGAAGTGCCTATGCTCACTGGCGCTCATGAAGATGCTGATGCGGAGGAAGATGTCGGCAAGCAAGTAGGCGATGGAGACCTCCAAAGGCGTGTGGAGGATTTCCAGGTGAACGAAGGTGTTGGGAAGTGGTGGGCCGTCCGTGTTGATTGTCACGAGTACCTCGCGGACCAGTTGGAAGAAGTGCACAGTGAGGAGGAGGATGTGGAAACAGCCAGTTCTGGAGGGGAAGAAGATAACGAAGCTTCAATGGGAGGTGTTGTAGGTGGTGTTGTGACTACGGACGTTGCGTACATGTCTTCCAGACTGAACGACATCATAGCGGCAACCCTAATTCTACCACAAGCAAAGGGGGTGGAGTGGGGGTTCAATAAGGGCACACTCATTTTAGGGCAGTGCTTTCGCAACAAGAGTGCTGCCTAGCAGGCTATTGTTAGACATACCGTCAACATTAGCCGGACCTATCGGGTGCACAGGTCTAACTCGGACACCTACATTGTGAAGTGTGTCGACGGCTTATGTCCTGGCAATGCCCGTGCACAGTGATTCAAAGGTGCTGCTTCAGACTTCCGGATAACGGTGCTGAAGGTGGTGCCGTCTATCAAGGACTTTCGGATAACGGTCCTTGATGGAGTATTCTGGTCGTTTTGGTAGGCGATCAAAGGGTTCAGGTGGTGCCATCTAGTGCTAACAATGGATGAGACGTTACTATCTGGTAAGTACAAGGGTACGATCCTCACTGTAGTTGCAGCTGATGCAAATGACCAGTTACTCCCTGTGGCCTTTGCAATTGTGGAGAATGAGAATACCGATAGCTGGCTTTGGTTTCTAGCCAATGTGAAGCAGACAGTGGTGCAAGATCGGCCAGATGTGTGTATAATCTCGGACCGCAATGCAGGCTTGTTGTCCGCGTTGCGCACAATGCAGAACGGTACGCAACCCCTCTTCCAGTGGAATGATATGAAGAACCATTGGTGCATGAGGCATCTCGCGGTGAACTTTTACACAAGGTTCTGTAGCAAAGACCTAATGAAGATGTTCAAGAAGCTTTGCACGCAGAACCAAAAGCGGAAGTTCAAGGCATTGCGGAGGCAGCTTGATCAGGAGACTAGCAAGCAGGCACTACAAGCTGACTAGGCTCAAGCTGGGCCTGTGGAGGGAGGTTCCACAAGAGTTAGGGAGTTTACACAATGGGTTCGGTCGAATGCACCTGACTTGGAGATGTGGTCCCTGCTGCATAACACCGGTGAAGCAAGGTACGAAATCATGACAACTAATATATCGGAGGTGTACAATGGTGTGTTGAAGGGTGTTAGATCCCTACCGATCATAGCGGTCATGGAGGAGAGTTGAAACCGTTCTGTTGGGTATTTTGTCAATAGTGCCATGATGGCGAGAAAGCATCTAGACGAGGACAAATAATTCTCTGAGGTTTTTCAGACACACATGGACAAGAAGATAGAGAAGGCTCGTTGCCACATTGCTCATACCATGGATGGCATTAGGAAGAAATTTGAGATTCGCCTTAGACAAAACTACATGATGGGTCACACCAGAGGGGATCGTAAGCAAGTTTGCACGATTGCTGACGAAGCATGTTGCACCTGCAATAAGCCACAGCTTCTACATAAGCCGTGCTCCCATGTATACGCGGCATGCGCGGTATGGTGCTAGGCGTCGACACCTTACATCTCAAGATACTTCGACATTCACCACCTGTATCAAACCTGGAGTATAAAGTTCCATTCGTATGGGGTGGACAGACATTACAGGGAGCTATAGCCAGGGCAAGTGAAGTGGGTGCCGAACGAGGCATTGAAGCACGTCGGCCAAGGAAGACGACAAAGCTGTCGCATCCGCAATGACATGGATGAGAGGTAGCGTGAGGATTGGGTTCGGCGACCAAAGTGCAGACTTTGCAAGACGATTGGGCACTCGTTAAGCTCGTGCCCAAACAAGCCGACGTCAAGCAACGCTCCGCAGTAGTGAGCACAAAGTTGTGCTGTGCTTATTGCTTGTTGCTGTTATGTGTGTGTTGCGTTGCACTCAAGTGATATGTTATATACGTTTGTATGGGCTATGTTATATACGTTCGTATGATATTCTTGTGTACGTTTTAATTCACGTCTTGTTACATTTGGTACATTTCGCTATCATTACGTTAGGTTGCTGTGTTTGTACTATGTTTAATCCATCGTATGGGTATATTGGCACATATATTTTATTTATGTCGTACTATGTTTGGTACATTTCAGTATCGTTACGTTTGTTCCACATTGTGTTGTCGTTCTGGACTAACATTTTTTTTGCTTCAATGGCAGGACATGGCTTATGAGATGCTAGACCCCTGTTGGGATGAGCACCACCGATGCCTAGTGTGGTCGTCGGGTGACAACCCTCCGAGTTTGATCCTCAGGAGCCCTCGTAAGTACTGGCCTCTAGACGAACGGTACATCCCACTTTTGCGGGACACCAGGCTACTGCCCATTGCCCACATGATGAGTGTACCACATACGTTCCAGTTCAATGTAGCGTTGTTGTCCACACTCATTGATCGATGGAGATCGGAGACTCATACCTTCCACTTCCGGTGGAGCGAGATGATGGTTACTCTTTAGGATGTGTTCATGCTAACTGGACTACCGCTATGTGGTGCTGCAGTAGTGCCACCCCGCAAGCCAACGGACTGGAAGGCCCGTCTGGGTCACCTGTTCGGTGACCCGATCCCACAGAATGTATCATGTGTACATGACCTGCCCCGAGTATGCACCTCAGTTGGAGGTGCAGACGCACTTCCTCGCATACCTGCTGTTTCTCTTCGGGTGTGTCCTATTTCCTACCACCACTGGGGACTCTGTTCACCCTAGCTACGTACACCTTGCGGAGTTCTTGACGGATGCCTTGCCCAACGTGGTGCCAGAATACAGTCAGAGATCTGCAGTTCTTAGCACCACGTACTGAGGCTTATGTGATGCCTTGCAGCATAGTGGGGTCACCGAGCCAGTCCTTGTTGTGTGCTACATTCTCCTTCAGTTGTGGTCATGGGAACACTTCCTAGTTGGCAGGCCATTTTTTTGGTAGTGGCGTATACCCTTACGACTTCAGCCTGGAGTTCTATGGCGAGGATCACGACCCCATTCATGGGCCCACCATAGGTACCTGTTGGACACATGCATAACTTCGATGGGCCAAGGAGGGACTGAGGCGTGTCTACCCAGAGTTCCACAGCCAGTTCGAGACTCTTCATGAGAGTGAGATAGTCTGGTCGTCATGGACTTCGTAGTTCATTGCGTCTGTGGCCCCACACGGACTATCATCTCAGTGCAACCAATACCACACGTACTGGTTGACAACCTGCCACATGGTCTTCTCGTACTTCGTCAAGTCGTACAACTCACAACGAGTGATGAGGTAGTTTGGCCTGTACCAGCTGGTGCCAACCCGACCAGGACGGCCACTTGCCGCGAAGACCCATGGGTACGTCTTTACACGGTAATTGTGTTTGCTGTATGGATGCATAATAGTAATAATTGTATTACGTGTCACACAACCTGTAGGCAAACGAGGAGAGGGCAACAGGATAATGACTGGAGGGCTACACAGCAGCTGTGGACAGACTTGTGGTGTGACTACGGGGACACGGAGGTTGTGGACGAGCCACGGCCCTACGACCTCAACACGTACACTACGTACCTTGCGTGGTATGTTCCACGCACCCGCAGTAGGCTTACTGGGCCAGCGCCACATCGTCCAGCAGAGGTCGTGCACAAGGCTGCTGTACAGGCAGGTCCAGACTGTCATCAAGCTGCACGGCACGATGAGATGGTAATTGTGTTTGCTTTAATAATGCATAGTAGTACTGCTATGTCTTTACTATATTTCTCAACGCATTTAAGCTAACTATGTGTTTCACTGCAGTACGACCACCTCCATCGTATCCATGATGAGGCTGCTCAGGCTCTTTACCACGGGAGGGCCAACACGACTGATCGTTGGATTGCTTCAATGCGCAACATTTTCGATGAGGCGAGGGCTACAATGAAGACCATATGCTGCAGTCGGCATAGAGATGACATTGCCGCACGACGTGGTGGCAGGGGACCACATGCTGCACCACCACCTCATCGCCGCCGGCAGTACCGTCCGAATGTCTGTCGCAGTCCAGTGGCCGTCCCAGCTACACTCGCTCATCCTCCACGCGCCTTGGCCCAATGGTACGGTAGTTGCCAATTGTTGTTTGTCCACTCGTTTGACACTTATCTCTCTCAGTACCACTTTTCCTTGCAGCCCTCACGGTGGGATACCAGCTTGCTACAGCCGTCGTCATCACGGAGGACCACGCTAGGCGCAACATTCTCTTCGGGTAGATGGGGCTCACCTGACAGCGACCCCGACTTGCCCTAGCGATCGAGGGAGGCGTTACCCACGTTCGCACATGCACAGTAGTCCGGTCATCTAAGCTATGCTCGCTCGTCCTCCATGCGCCTCGGCCTAGCGGTATGATTGTTGCCAACTTTTTGTTCATCCACTCGTTTCTCACTTATGTCTCACTGCTTCCTTTTCTTGCAGCACTTGGCACTTGGCACGGGTCGACAGGGGCTCTCTCCTGACAGCGACCCCGACTCGCCTCAGCGACAGGACAAGGCGTTGCTGCCATTCGCACATGGCGGTTAGTCCAGCGTGCATGACCAGCATAGGTGGTTTGAGCAGATGTACCAAGGGTACACTGCGTAGGAGTACATGCATGACTTATCGTCGTGATCATCATTCGGACATCCGCATACATCGGTATGCTATAATGTACAAAGCAAAATATGTGTGTACGCTCGGATGCACTAACGCGTAATGTAAATAAATGTAGTTTTGTGCGGAGCAACTCGGACACGAAGGCCAGGGTCCGTCGTCTTCACTTCCAACTACCTAGGTACATGACTTACTACAGTACTCAGCACTACAAACGTTTGCGGTGTATGACCTAATCAAGCTTTATTATGTGGACAGGACATTGAACCGTCTGCGACCGAATGGCTGAGTTCTATTTTCGGCCATCCGTCACAGCTCTCCACGGAGTTGTCCACACCACCACAGGCCTCACAGTACGACCTCCGAGACGCACCAAATTCACCTCGCAGGTTCACCTTCTCCGAGGACCACTTACGTCGCCCTAGAAAGTGGCGACCACCTGGAAGATAATTTTATGTATTTCAAATTTTGTACTGTTGCGTTGTATTATAACTGAAACGTGAAGTTGCAAATGAAAATAGACTTCATAATCTCATATTTCTTTTCGAACTCGTCATTGTCGTCATATGTCACTATTTGATCCATTTGAACTCGTCATTGGTAGTACTGGTGGGGCATTACTAGTCCTACAGATGAAGTGCACGTAGGGGCCAGAGGTCCAAGAGAACGACACAGCTGACACGTGTTGACAAGGGTAGGGTAGTCACAGGGGGCCCTCGAGCGCACGCGCATGAAAAACGGCAGATGCGACAAGACAAGACTACATAGCTTTGTGCAGTGAGGGGAAAGAGAGGTCAGCTTTAAGCTACGAGTAGATAACGACAAGACAAGACTGGGCAGTTTTGTGCAGTGAGGGGAAAGAGAGGCCAGCCTTACACAGCGACTAGACATGACGGACCATCTTTGCGCAGCGACAAGATAAGACGAGCCGGCTCTGCGCAGAGATAGGACAAGTTGGACAGCTTTGTGTAGTGACAGGATAATACTGGGCAGCTTTGCGCAGTGACAGAACAAGACAGGATGAGACGAGACGAGGGGGCCAGCTCTGTGCAGCTGCATTACTTCCCAAGGCAGCTTTGCACGGCTCCAAATTAACCGCACCATGCCAACCCCTGAGCCTACAAAACGAGGTGGAAGAGATTGGGGAGAACCCCACACTACACTGCAAGTTGCTTCACTGCATTGGGATGGACAAGAGGAAAAAGAAACAGTGGGAGAAGATGTAGAAGCAATGGGAAGAGACTTGCGGCCTAGCAAGGTTTGCTGCTGCCCGTGACGAATGAGCAAGGGCTGCTGTGGTGTGGGCCCAAGAAGCGATGCGTGCAAGGAGGACAGCTCCTTGAGAAGACATCCCGCATCGCACCAACCCCCTCCCGGTGGTTTCAACGGTGAGTTCGCCGCAACACCCGCCAGAGGGGGAGAGGCTACCCCTCTATTTGTGTGGAGACCAATACGAGTTCTTCAAGTCAAAGCAGCGGCCCAGCCTGGGTATGCGCTACTGGGGTTACCCAAACTACTCCAGCGAATATCCGGATCGACGTTGGGACACGAGCACCTATCGGCAGCCAGAAAGAACCATTTACAGTGTGTTCCTCCCCACTACTTCTCTTTTCAAGTACGCACTAACATCTCCTATGTACCCGCAGTCCTCGGAACCACTGTGCGGGTTTCACAAGTAGATCGACCTGGAGATCCACCAACATGACCAGTAGACTCTAAACTTCGAGGAGTAGGATGTCAAAAGGGCATCCGAGATCCGCGAGTTGGAGTGCTGTAACGACGAGCAGGCCGAACGTATAAGTCGGAAGATGAAAGCTCATCTCGAGGTGTGCACGTGTATGGAGCGCGAAGCTAGCGAGAGGGAGCGCCAAAGAAAGAGGGAGGTGGCAGCCAAGGCAAAAGAGGCAGCCGAAGAGTTCGACGCAGGGGTCGCAAGGAAGGGAAAATGGCGCCATTCCACGCAGTAGGAGGGGCTGTTCCGCATTGCTTCACTGAATGTCCAATTAATTTCTATGGCAAGAAGGCGCATATCTATCGTAGGTGTACTTCGGTTTGTTGCCGGTTGTGCATGATGCAATTTCTTACGCATGTAAATAAACTCTATGCGCCATGTTATTCCCATGTTTATCACTTAGTTTTGCATTCAATTCTTCATTTTCTCAATATCACTTACCTTCTTACTTAGCAGTCGTTTCTACACTAATTGTATGTTCATTTTCTCATTGCAATCTTGTTCCGAATCTCTTTTACCAGCACAAATGGTATCATTCAAATATAATTAGTGTGTACCGATACATATGTCATACGAAGCACCGAAGGTACCAACGCGACCGAAAACAACACTTGGAGTGCTACACCTTGATGATAATAATAAACACTACAAAGAAAATTGCAATATTAAGTTCATCTTCCGCTCCAGTCTGTTGAAATGATGCCCCATCTCCACTGGGTTGCCAACCCCCATGATAACTCTCTCACGCGGAATAATACTAGCCCAACTGCCCAATTCATCCCCCCCCACCTAGAATCGGCAACCACTTGGAGCTTCATACAATTCCATAACAAGAAGATTTTCAAACATACTTGAACGATTTGACCAAACCCCAAAAAACTTACTCACCGAGTGTAATGGGCACTTATAGTAGTGTCGTCCAGAATTCGCGACCGTCTGTGAGGTCTGACACCTCACAACCGTGTTGCATCTCGGGCAAATTAGCATGGGTGCTGATGAAGAGGCGCTCATTTGGCTCATGTCGATGTGAGGAGAGTGACCACCAAAGTAAGGTACATAGATTGGGAACGAAAAATTTACGAGAAGGAGAGCAATGCGAAGAAGTATGTGTGGTATGCCTCCCTCTTATAGCCTCAGTGCGAGGGCAAAAATGATATTCTCTATTCATTTCTATCCCAATAGTTGTCACAAAACTTTACATAAAATGATAATTTTCAAACCACATTTGCTACATCTAAAAATTATTACGGATAACTAACTAATATTTACATTCATATACACATGAAATACCGATCATGACTCAATAGTGGACAAACAATTTTGACGCTGATAATTTATTTAAAATTTATATGGTAGCTTAGGTTGTAATGGACACTAATTTTTTATATTTCATTTAAATTAAAAATAATGATCTTTTCTAAACTTACGGTGCTAGCTTCTTAAAACTATACCTATGAAACTGAGGACCTAACTAATTGTAAGTTTTAAAGGTTCGGATTTATTTTTGGGTTAAAAGTGATGATCACATAAAATGATAATAAATTCACAATATGGGACGATAATTTATTAAAAAAGAAGATAATATCTTAGGGTGTAGTTAATGCTAACTTTAATCCAACTGATGACAAGTTTTTAAATATTTCAAACTTATATAAATGGTAGCAATTTTCAACTTACGATAATAATTTCTTATAACTATAATGATAACTTAAGTAAAAAAACTTTACATAAAAAGATAGTTTTCAAACCACATTTGCGATATGTAAAATTATTACAGATAACTATTTAATATTTGCATTCACATACATAGGAAATACCGATTTTTCAATGAATAATCTAATGATTATACATAGACAATATAGTAAATGTATTATGTACACTGCATAACAATTTTTATAAAATATTTACAAAATTTTGCACCTCATATCCTACGTTACAAAATTCATGTACACTGTACAAATAAATAAATTATAGATGAAAATTAAATTTGAGCACACTATACAAATAAATAATTTACGGACAAAAATTAAATTCGTGCACACTATACAAATAAATAAATTACGGACAAAATTTTTAAAACTTTCTAATTACAAAAGATTTAAAAAATTAAAGACTACACGAATTTCAATTTACAAAATAATTTAATCGTGGATGAACAGTGCACGAAAGGGGTGGTGCAGCCGGGGAGCGCACCACCCAGGCTGGAGGCTAGTTTTGGAATTTTAGAGATCGAAGGAGCTAGATATGTCCAAAATTCATCATTAAATGCCTTAATGGTAAACTTGCTGACATTGTTCATTCTAATGGACTGAATCCTTTCATTTGGAAGTTTGCTCTTAATTTGATAATTTGTACTATTAGTTTAGCAAAAACGTGGTTCTCAGTAGACAGCGGGCAAACATGGGCCCACCTAGCGGAAGTATCTAATACCACTATAAAATATCTAAAGGGGCTCGACAGAGGTTGAATAGGTCCACATATATCATCATGTATTCTCTTCAGGAAAATAGGTGATTCCCCCTTAATTTTTAGATAAGAGGGTCTAGTTATGAGTTTTCCTTTGGTGTAGGCTGGGCACAAGAAATCTTCAGGTTTAAAAAAATAAAGTTTTTAAGTTATGCCAATACAATTGTTTATAATTTTTCTCTTCATTCCTACCCCAGGATGCCCTAATCGATCGTGCCAGATCTTAAAGGACTCCAAGTTTTATATTCTATTTTCATTGCAACATATTCTGTAGATTTGATGCAGGTATAGTATAATCTAGATGAGGAGAGAAGTTTTTCAACCACTCGTTTCTGATCGCCGTCAGACTTAGTTGGGAGGAGATATTATGTACCCCCTTCATTATCAGTCTCTACATAGAGATCGTTCAAGCAAATATCCTTGAAACTTAATAGGATATGCTTTGATTCGGGATATAAGAGAGCATTCTCTATCATTATTCGGATACCCATAGGGAGAACGAGTGGGGCCCTTCTAGTACCAACAATTCGAGCATTATTTCCAGCGAGTCATGACATTTCCCGTTTTCTTGGTTAACATTTGAAAATATGGTATCTGTAATGCCACGAACGTCGTTACGGCGTCCCTGGGAAGGTTTAGAGAAAACGCGGAGTTTCCGGGCGTTTCGGTGAATTGTGGGAAGGAAAAATAAAATTGCAGAATATTTTAAAATAAAAAAATAAATTGAATTAATTAAAATTCAGTTAGTAGGCTACCTGGAGGGGTGAGCTAGCCACTTTGGGCCAGCCAGCCCAAAGTGGAGGCGCACCCCCCTTAACCCAGCCACCCCCCATGAAACCCCCCTATGGCCGAACTCTCCCCCTTTTCCCCATGGTCGCCACCCCCATGATGAGACTCAGTCCCGATCTTCACGGCATAGGATCATGAACAAGATAACTAGCTGAAGAACAGCCGAGATAACTTGCTGCAAGTAGTGGATAACTAGTGCAACCTGACGACACGCACAAGGAGCCAACCACCGTCTCTATACGGTAACTTGAACCAAGGATTCGCCCAACCACACTCTCAAGGAACCAACCTACGCAACCTGGAATCAATGGACAGGAGCACGGATTGGGTGCCGATGACGCGGCCGCTTCTGTAAACCCCGCGAAGGAAATCACAAGAGCAAAGGGGTAGAGATCACTCTCTGAATTTGTTAGTACACATCTGAACAAAAGGGGGTTTGTATTTGATTCTCAATGGTGTGCCAATAGCTTAGCTACAAGGGGGATTTATACTAGGAACAGCCCTCCTAGTTGGGTGTGTGAAATGGCTCTTGAGTTTCTGAAGATAGGCTAGCTGAAAGGTCTCCACAAAATGAATTCCCGAGGAGCTTCATGTGGCTGTTGGGCTTCCGTGCAGTCTCCACTAAAATAGTCATAACTCCTTATGGGGAAATCCAAATGATGCACCATTTGTTGTGTTGAAAAATAGACTTGATAAGCTTTCCAACCATATATATTATGTCACCCAAAACTTCACAGGTTGGTACAACCATCCACATGAAGTTGAGCTTCGCGTGGCTGTTGGGCTTTTGTACAGTCTCCACTAAAACAGTCATAACTTCTTATTGTAAAGTCCAAATGATGCACCGTTTGTTACATTAGAAAATAGACTTCATAAGTTTTCCAACCATATGTATTATGTTACCTAGAACTTCATAGGTTAGTACGTCCATCCACAACATGTGCAACATCCTTGTTATCCTCCATGTAATCTTCCCATCTTCGATTCCCTCATGTGTGAACCTGAGCAACAATAATATATATGATTTAGGTAGTATAAAGTTTTCGGTTACATTGAAGTGAATTTCAGTAAAGAGTGAAGTCACCTGTTGCTGTAGCTTCTTGGCACGGCTTCGTGTAAGTGGTCCTTGTTCCATTACATGGCTTACATTATTTAGTCCCCTATGCCTCCACCTCCTCCCAAACTGCTGCCTTGCCATTTACAGCAAAGGAGGAATCAAGCAAGAGAAGGGAGAAGAGAAGGAAGAGAAGGGAGAAGAGAAGGAAGGGAGAAGAGGAAGAGCAAAAGAGAAGACATGTGACTTTTCTCCATCCCAATTCTCTCTGTTTTAGGTGAAATTAGGGTTTTTGGCACGGGATTAGTAGGGTTCTAGCAAGGTAATTATCCAATTAGTGTTTTCTGATGTCTGCGCGTAGGCTGATTCATGTAGTGCGACTGTTTGTATAGATTAGAGTATCAAAACGATTTTTTCTCCGGGTCTGGCCAACATGAAAGTTGTAGAGGAAGATGAGACCTAGATTCTGTAATTTTTTTGTAGATTTTTTGGCCACAGGGTTTGGGTGCAGCAGAGTCGGGAACTTCGCTGTATAGCAGAGGGGTAGTCTAAAACTGGTTGCTGTTCGGGTATAGTTTCAGAGGGGTAGATGATTTTTATAATTTTTGCCACAAAAACAAAAGTTGTAGGAAATTTTGTAAGTACCTACTGTAAAAAATAATGAATTTTAGAGCTTTGTACAGAAGGTGGGGTTCGTTAGAAAATTACTGGCCAGATTGCCGAAAAAGAGTCTGTCCTCTGTTTTGCTCGATAATTTACACCCTTTTAGCAGCAAAATAACAATACGTTGTCTACTTGAAAATTGTAGGTATTTCATTGTAGTTTTCAGAAATATCTCTTTTGCTGTGAATGGCCTAATAGTTTTAAAGATAAAAAACATGCAGCGCTGCTGCAGTGGGCTGGGCGTAGGATTATTGAGCGGAGAGGGTATTGTCGGGTTTGGGGTATAACGACATTTTTATTTTCTTATGTTGAGGATACCTTGCTGTAGTCTTGTGCTAAGAAGTAATTTTGGACATGTGGCTTCGCTCCTGACCGTGCGTGAGCGCTTTGCTTGATCAGTAGAGGCAAGTAAACGTAGCGGATGTACTTCCGTTTAACTCGTTAATCATACTACCTTCACATTAAATATTTCTCTTAATCTGAGATGCTTTGCTGTTACTACATGATTTCTTTATGTGATCTATGTGATAGCAATTTAAGAATCATTTGTTTATACCTTGATAGATTACTTGTGGTTAGTGGTGGTGTTCTTGATGAAACATGTGTGGATGATGAGAAAGAATACTTGATGAATATATTGCTGATCTTTGTGGTTATATTATTGTGAAGCATGTGAATCATATCATTCATATCATGACATGACAATTTGCATTGTAGATGTCGCCGTGACCGTACTGGTACAGCATCGTATATTGCCGTAGTACGATGCACACTCTTACCTTGTTGGATAAGGGTGCAGTGGATCATATGCATGCATATGCATTTACTTGTGGATAGAATAACTGCATATATATGTTATTTGCTTAAATCTTTGAGGTTTGACTTGTGGGAGTTATCGGTGGTTTAATAATTGTGGTAGAGGATTTAGTTGTGGTTATTGTGGTAATTAAATGTTGATGAATGTAACAGCCCAGCTGTTTATTTCAAAATATTTAAATTAATTTAGAATAAAATATTTACTTTCGGTTTCTTAAGTAAAAAAAATTTAATTGCCTGATTTTCTGTTTTAAAAAAAGAGCCTTTCTTTTAAACAAAAAGAAAATATTTTATATAAAATAAATAAATTTTAGTTAAAAATATTTTTATAAGTTTAAAATAGCTTTAGAAACTTCTATGAATTTTTCTAAGATTTTTAGGCTTTATTTATTATTTATTGTATTATTTTAAGCTAGGAAAAGAAAAAAAAATTTTAAAAATTAAAATAAACGTCAATAAATTCCAAAATTATTTTATTTAATCTTTTCAGGTTCCAAGGATTCTAAAAATATTTTTCTTAAATTTTTTTCGAATTTTCTTTTTTTTCTTTCGTTGTCTTTTCTCTCTTTCCTTTTTTTACTTTCCCTTCTTCCTGGTAACACCTCGTGCGTGCGCATACAGAGAGGAAGGCAGCCATGAATGCATAACGCAGAGCTCCATTCAAACCTCCATAACTTTTTATTTTCTCAACGGATTTTTGTGAAATAAATTGCATTCAACTCTTCTCATCAAGCTCTTTCAATCCCCCACCGTTTTCCCTCTGATTGATGACCTTTTTTTGCGGGATTTAAACCATGCCATTCAAAGATATGATCCTTTAATCTCCCTCCTCGGACTTCCTCAACCCCTATAAAAGGGATCCCCGTGAGCCTCTCCTCGTCCTCACTAAACCCCGAAAATCTCAAGTCCTCACTCCCATTCGTTTAGCCGCAATCGGAGTTTTACTTTTGTTGTACAAGCGTCGTTCTTCGGTCTTTTCCGCCTCGTCCAGTGGAGCGCCGCCACGTTTGACCACACCGTTGGATTCACCTCATCGCGTTCTACGCGGTGCTCACCTCGCCTTCGCCGGAGCATCGTCGGCACCGTGGGTCAAATCGGGTCCACGTTCCTCGCATCGCCACCGGCCAACCGTGCATGCCCGACCAAAACCAAGGTGAGCATCATGATCCCCACGCTCTACTCTTCGATTCGCCGCAACTCTCGCATGTTAATTCTTCTCCGTTTGCTTGGAACACCGATGTCAGCCTGTAGGCTATATAAAGTCTTGTCCACCGTGTTTCGCTAGTCCATTGGCTAAGCCATCTGCGCCGTGCTCCCCTCCATTTGTCCAAAAATCTTTCCTAAATTTTCGCGCCCAACACCTCGCCATGGCTGTAAATGGCACTTCGTGTCATCGCCTGTCCGGTAATGCTTTCAACGATCTATCCCCGTCAAAACGTTCCAAACCATCCCAGGAGGCTATGTTTCAGACGGTTTTGGATTCGCCTCACCGAGCGCGAAGATATTGAGTTTTTCATGTTTCTGTACCGTCGTCGTTCAAACGACGATTGCGTCACCTCCGGAGAGTTTTCGGCTTAGCCGATATTTTTTCTAGCTTCGCCTCGCCGCGTTCTAGGCCGTGCTCACCCTACTTCGCCGTGTCTCATGCCCAAAAATTATTCTATTTCTTCAAACCTATGTCATTGTCGTTGTACACGTCGTCACCGTACTCCGTTTGACGTGTTGTCGCTTCCTGCATGTGCCTCGGGTCATTAGCAACCCATTGGCTTCACCTCCCGTGCCTTTTCTCGCCGACGCCACGGCCAAAAACAGTGAAAAAGGGCTGCTGTCCGTTACTGTTCACGCAAGGAATATTCCTGATTTTTTCTTTTTCCAGAATTTTCTGATCCGCCAATCTTCCAATCGCTCGTTCTCCTCCGTCTGAACTCCGAATTAAGTGATTCCAGTTTCTAAATTCATCTAAATTTATAATCTATTTTTTGTATATATTTCATAATTTTTGAATTTTCTCGACCGACCTTGGTTGAGTCTCCTCACCGCCGGAACACCATTGCCACCGCCGCCCGAGTTGCGCCACCGCTTCACCTCGTCGCCAACCACCTTCCAACCACTTGGGGTAATGCACAAGAGCACCAATGCACTTCTTGCAGTCCCCTCTCTCTTTTGCGCCCCTTGCCAACCCCCGCCGTGCCCTGCATCGCCAGCGATCCCACGGGCTTCGTGCGCCGCACTGCCGTCCGTGGGCTCGGCTCCACTGTTCTCCTCACCCAATTGTCTTGGTTTCGCTCGTAAACCTGTCGCACCGAGCGACTTCTAGCTTCTTCATCTAAGGAGCTCCGATGAGGAATTACCATGCCTCGGACCTTCTTGCGCCCCGTTGATGCCACCGATAATCGTACCCGCCTTCGCTACACCCTTGCTGCCAGGCAACTCTATGCAGCCCGAACCTTGTGCCATGGTAAAATCGGACTCATACTTTTCTCCCCCTTTTTTACATCTCCCCAGTCTTTGCCACCGTTGGATCACCCGGATCTCATCACACGAAGGCGTCCGACTTCTCCCAGCTATCTGATTCTTAGACTCCGCTATCCGGACGCTCTATAGACTCCGTCATCCGGAGGATCTTTAGACTCCGCTGTTTAGAGGTTTCTTAGACTCCAACTGCTCGGAACCTTCGACTTCGACATTCGGAGACTCCAATTTTGCCTTTGACCTTCGGAGACTTCGACTCCAGCCTTCGACCTTCGACCTTGAAGACTTCGACTTCGGCCTTCGATCTCGGAGCCTTCAACTTTGATCTCTGTCTTCGAACCGACTGTGGTTGTTGGACTGTTTTAACCTCCACACCCTTCGACCTCTCTGAACCCTCTGATCTCTCCAACTGCTCAACTCCGACTACCCTTGGTTCTCGACTGTTATAGTGTTCTTCGACCACTGTACAGTTCCAACCGGGTCTTCGACCGAATCTTCGACTTTGACTTCACCCATACTTGGAGTCTTTGTCTTCGACTTAGACCTCTGCATTTTCAGCCATTGATTCGACTATGGTTTTGACCATGTTTTCGACTACGCCTTCGATCATGGTTTCAACCATACACAAATATTGTAACTTCCAACCACTTTTTCTTCACAAAGAAAATAATTCCAATAATTCCTTTTATTCATTTCTTTGGAATTCAAACTTCTAGAAGTCGTCCTCCTTCGCCCTAACTCCATTGGACCAATTCAAATTCCTAAATTCATCTAAAGTCATATTCTATCTCCCAGCATATATTTTATAATTTTTGGATTTTATTTAGATTTTATTTGAGTTTAGTTGTTATGGTTTTTCGCGTGTAAACTACGACTAATCCGGAGAGTATAACTTCAGTGAACCTCAGCAAACTTCAAAGCAAGGCAAGTTACACCTTTGACCATGTTGATCCTAATATTTCAAATTTATTTATGTTGTTTTACTGTATATGCATGCGTACTTTTATTCAAATGTAATTTAAATTCGAGTTAAATTCTAGTTATACCCAAATCCTTTGTATGGCCAAATTTGACATTGAACTCTCTTATACCTTGTCACCATAGAGAAAAACTTAGTTAATACATTAGTATTAACTGGACATTTTTGTAGCAAAGCTTAGCCATGCTTGGAATAATCATAGGTTGGGATACCATTTTCACTTAAGCTGATAAACTTTTGAAATCTATTCTTGACTTCGGTGAGTAAAGAAAATATGAGATGTTTCAAAATAAATTATAAAACTTGGTTTTGACCTAGGCTAATGGTTAGGTGGTGGGTGCTGGTATGCATTGTTGTTCGGTGACACAATGTTGATTGTCAGGCACAAGGGGGTATGTGGATTGAGCCTAAGTCAAGTTAAGGACCGGTCTGTGAGCTACTATTGCAAAGCCATATCGTACTACCATAAGTCTGGTATGGGACAGACCTGGCTAAATAATTTGTGAAGTTCCAAACATAGTTTCGCTATAGGCTGAATGTGAGCGTGACATAGGCCGCGAGAAGTCTCATATGGTACAAGAGGGGGCTCCAACTTGTGGATTCAAGTTGTGGTGAAACCTTAGTGGCGGTGTAACTATTTTGACTATGGAACATTGTAACAGCCTTGTCATGATATCCTTGCCGCACACCAAAGGAAGTGTGCTTATCCGGTGGCAATATGTGATGATCATGTCTTGTGGGTAAAGCTGTACACTTCTGCAGAGTGTATAATCTATCCTGGATAGCCGTGCCCACAGTCATGGGCAAGCTGAGTAAGGTTTTTCATGGATTAGACTTTGGTTTTTAAAATAATTTCTGAAAGGCCTATGGATGGATGGAATCCATGGGAGATGAAAATGCATTTGGATGGATGTAATCCGTATGAGATCTTTTTGGAAAAGATGGACCAGGAGGGATACCTGTGGATAGGTTAGTGTTTGGTCAGAGCCTACGCTAACAATATTATTTTGTTTCTATCTATTGTATCAAATTCAGCTTTTAAATCTATTTACTCTATTTACTTGAATTCTGCTTTTACGCACAAATAACCTATTATGTCTTCCATTGACAACCCTTATGCATGCATTAACTCTGTTAAACCTCCTGATGTAACTTGTGGAGTACTTTATGTACTCATGTTGCTTCATTCACTATTTTCAGAGAAGAACTTCATCAACTTCGGTGAGAATAACGACGAGTAGGCCACGTCTTACAGTCATTCGCCTGTGGGCAGGCAGGATGGGCTGCTGCTTTGTTGGTTTTTCTTCCGCTGCTTATATTTAATTTTAGTTTATGAACCATTGATGTAAACTTTGGCCATCAGGACCATATTTAGTTAATGAATAAATGTCATTATCCATGATATGAATCTTTGTTATCCACTGTGTGCATTAGGTTGATCCTGGACTAGTGCGATTTACACAGAGGATCCAGGAGTCGTTGCTTCGGGGTCCGACAATGATTAAACATTTGTAGTTTAATTAGCTATTTAATCAGTTTGCTTGCTGAGATTTTTATCTCACTCTTGTTTTTCCCCCTACAGGTGATCCTTGAACATGTATAGGAAGGGTAGAGCGGCACAACACAATTGCACTTCATTCTGTGATTCATGTTGTAATAAAATGAGAAAACTCTAGCTAAACATCTATTTACCTCATTGATGGTTACTTCAAATTAATAATGCTAGATTGTGAACTATTTTCTTTGGTTAAATTGATAGTGGTTGCTCTTAATTAATCTTTACCTTTTGTTTTGTTGTGCTTCCGCTTAGTTTACCATGTTCTAAAATTATTGTCAGTTTATTTTACCTTGTATTTTGGCTAGATATGGAGTTGTTTAGTGGCATCCCAGGATAATATGGGTTCTGGAGTGTTACAGTATCCCTTATAATCGAGTTGGTTATTGCACTGTCTACCAGACAAATCTCCTCCCCCGCCATCGGATTTAAGGAGTTTTTTATATAGAGCATAATATAATCAAATAATAATTCAACAGAAATAATGCTCAAAAGAATAGACAACTCAATTTATTCATCAAGAATTAATATTTAAATCCTAAACAATTAATGCTCCACAAAAGCATATGATGAGGGCATCCACAGTAGATGTACAGCTTCTACTCCAAGAGTGCACGAGAATGTCCACTAACCTATTCATGAAGCACCGAAGGGTCCAATGACAAGTGCAAGGGTCAAGCTACTACAACAACAAGTGCCTTTGTTTCTTAAGGAATTTCCCTTAGTTGATGATGAGATTGGGATACTACCTTCTGCTAGTAATTTATGTATACTCAGGTATGATTCATATGAAGACTTTGGAACTAAAGCTTTGGGGGAGTACCTAGAGGAAGAAGGACATCAGACTTCTATGCGGCCAGGGAACTCAAGACCAAGCAGCCATCAACCAAAGGAAGCCTATGTGATCACAAGTGTCGGGACCCGGAACAACAACTCCGAGTCCCTTTGTGTAAATCGCACTATCCCAGGAAAAGCTAGTGCACACAGGTTTAACAGCAATGTATATCATGCAAAAATAACCACAAAATATTATTAAACGAAAATACAGCCTTAAGGCCAAGTCTTACAATAAGGGCACAAGGCCAACAAAATAAACAAAAACAGCGGAAAGATAGTAAAGGTGGCAAAGACAGCCCATCCGACCTCCACAGCGAATGATCGTAAGGCGCGTCCTACTCGTTGAAGTAGTCCTCATCGTCGTAGTCGCCCTCGAAGTCTGGCAACAGATTTAGCAAGGTGAGTACAAAGAGTACTCCCAAGGTAAGCATATAGAATGCTTACGCAAGTCACACCAGGAATTATAACAGAGTTGATGCATGCATAATGGATATCAAAGGAAGGCTTAATAGGGCAAATGTGCGGAAAGCAATACTTGAATTTAAATACAATAATGTAAGTACGAAAAGCTGAACTTTTAATACGGTATATGAACATTATTTTTAACAAGTATTATCGTTAGTGTAGGCTCCAACCCACACTAACCTAACCACGGGAATCCACCCGGACCGGAACCAAACCATCTTTTGTTTGCTCAAAAACCAGGTTTATAAAATCCAAGTCTAATCTGTGACAACTTTACTCAGCATGCCCATGACCGTGGATACGGCTATCTAGATAGGTTCTTAACTCTGCAGAGGTGTACAACTTTACCCACAAGACATTCCCTCCCACTTGAGCCGCGCAATAAACACACTGCCTTAGGTGTGCGGCGGAGAGTTCATGACAAGGCTGTTCCGATGATCCATCGCCAAAATAATCACGCCGCCACTAAGGTTTCACCACAACTCGAATCCACGAGTTGGAGCCCCCTCTGGTGCCATGTGAGACTTCCCACAGCCTACGCCGTGCTCACATTCAGCCTATAGCGAGACTATGTTTAGAACTTCACAAATTACTTAGCCAGGTCCGTCCCATACCGGACTTGTGGTAGTACGAAGTGACTTCGTAAAATGAATCACAGAAACGGTCCTTATGTTGGTTTAGGCCCAACCACATTTCCCCCGTGCACGATAATCAACCAGGTGTCACCAAACACGAGGCATACCGGCACCCACCACCTAACCATTAGCCTAAGTCCAAATCATGTTTCTATCTTCACTTTTAAATAATTTTCATAAACCATCCTTGACTCTCCGAAGTCAAGGTTTCATTTCCAAACTGACATTTCATGTGAAATAGTTGATCCCACCTAAAGTTATATTAAGCCGGGCTAAGCATTTCTACAAAATTTCTAGTTAATACTATGGTACTAACTAGTTTTCAGCTAGGGTGACAAGGTATATGAATTCGGGATTTCAAATGGGCTATAATCAAAGGGTTATGGGGGTAACTAGCTTTAAAACGAATTTGAATTATATTTGAATAAAGATACGCATGCATATACAGTAAAACAATATAAATACATTTGAAATATTAGGTTCAACATGGTCAAAGGTGTAATTTACCTTGATCGAAGTCTTGCTGCGATTCGTCGAATTCAAACTCTCCGGAATCGTCAATATCTAACGAAAGAGCCAATTCAAAATAAAATTCAAATGAAATCCAAACAACCTCCAAAAATTATGAAATAAACTGAGAGACAGAATTTTGAATTTTGGATGTGGACTAACAATTCTTGAAAAGGGATTGAGGCTTTTAAAAGAAATTGGACATTTCTAATTTAAATTTAAATCTTGGGATTACAAAATATATTCAAACAAAATTTAAATAAATTTCAAAATTATTTCAGAAATAGATAGATCATGATTTTAGAAAAATTTAGAAATTTGAATGGGTCAATTTGGAGTTAAAATGCAAAAGTTATAGCCTTCCAAAGTTTTAATTCAAATTAAAAGAAAAAGGGGTATTCTCTGGATTATTTTTAAACCGAAAAGGATTTATGACGTCAGCACGAATTATTTTTTTTATAGGAAAACCCAGATTATGACGTCAGCCCTAGGGTTAATATATTCGGACAGAGGCTGACAGGTGGGGCCCAGGTGTCGTGGACTGAGTCCATGGACCCAAGGAGGAGGTGAGGTGGCAGACGGGCGCTCGGGGGCGGGGATGGCGCTGACGTGGCACCACGTGGCTGCCTCGTGGCTGCCACATCACGGCAACGTGCCGACGTGGCGGCACGCGCGAGTGGCGCGGGCGCTCGGGTGGCGGGCGTGGCGCCAGTGGCGGACACGCTGCTGCCACCTCGGCCGGCGGGCGAGGCGGCGGCCGTCTTGGCGCCGCGGGGACCGATGGTCGCCGACGCTCCGGCGAACAGCGGCGCCGGCCGAGGGCATCAAAATGGAGAGGAGAGTGAGGGGAGTGTTCTGGTACCTCGCACGAAGTCCGAGGACGACCGGAGGAGAAAATCGGCGGAGAGGGGTGGCGGTCGGAGAAGGGGTTCACGGCGGCGGGGAGCTCCAATGGTGCACTCACTCGGGAAGGAGGTCGCCGAGGGTCGCCTGGGCACCAGCTACGTCGGAGAGGCACCGGCGAGGAGCGGGGAAGCCCAAGGTGGCCGCGATTGCTCGCGGAGTTGTTGGTGGCCGGCGGGAAAATCGAGCGCGAGAGGTCTCGAGGCTTGGATTTGTGAATTGGAGGCAAAGGGGGCAGCGGTGTGGGTAGAAGGTGCTCGGGGAGACCTTTTTATAGGCGGGGAGGGGTGGTAACCGTCGTGCGCAACTCACCGGATTCGGGAAATTAACGCGACGGTGAAGGAGGCGTGGTTGGGGACTTTATGCTTGCAGCGGATCGGGGAGGGTTAATTGGAATCTGCGGTGATGCGGGAATGAATTGGCAAGCCAAGCTTTCAAAGCTTCGGTTTTCAATCAATAAGCGGTGGCGGCGGCAGTGCGCGAGGAAGAAAGGAAAGGGCGGGGGCGAAGGGCACGACGGTGGGGCCCAACGATCGGCGAGAGGAAAAGGAAAGAGCGAGGAGGCGATGGTTGGATCGCGACGCGTGGTGAGTGGAATAAATCGGGACCGCTGGCGCGTTGCGAAGGGGTAAGTGAACGGGGACGGCCGAGATTCGATCCGACAACGAAGATTAAATCGGGGCCGACCGGTGCTTAAGTGGGAGGGGGCGGCTGCGATGAGGTACGGCAATAGGGGCGGCCGGATGAGGCCACGTGCGGTCGGAGGAGAATGAAGCGGGCGAAGCGGTAAGTTGGTACGGGCGGCGAGGATTAAGTCGGGCGGGGGAAAGAACGGCCCGATGCGCGACACGCGTCACGAGCGGAGAGAGGGAAGGCGGGGAGAGGTTTTAAGTCAGATCGGACGGCTGAGGGGGAATCTGGCGGCGCGGGGCGGCCCGATGGGCGGCCCGCGGGGAGGGTTTGGGTTTTAATTTCTTTTTTTGATTTCCAGAAATGCTATTTAGCCTTAGAAAACTCAGAAAAATACCAAATAAATTTTGAAAAAATCTAGAAAAATTCAGAGAACCTTCTGGGACTAATTGGGACTTAATAAAAATATTTTCCACCCAATTTGATAAGTATATTTTGCAAAAGCACAATTTGACTTAAAAGGGAAGTTTTTAATTCTTTATAAAATTCTGAAAATTAATATAATTACAGATTTGACTTTAGGAAAGTGAAATACACTTGTTTGATTTACAAGAAATGCAATGAACTTAATTTGATCTTTTAATAACAGAAGTTTTTAATTTTCTTTAAATCAGGAATTTGAAATAAACTCTAGGAAAATCCAATAAATTCCATAATGATTTTTAATAAAGGAACAAAATTTTGGGATGTTACAACAAGTCCCATGCTGTGAACAAGATATGGCGTACATGGCCTACGTGCCATTACTTTGACCGAAAGCCCATATAAGACTCAATCTTGTCATCGGATAGGGGCTTAGTCCAAAACAAAAGGAAATCGAACAACTAAAGTTTAGCAATTGGGATAGAAAACCTTAACCGAGTAAGAGATTGGTTCGGCCTTACCAAAAATTGAACCAACTTAAGATCAGCCAAGGCTTCCTACGTGTGTTTTAGTGGGGGGAGGCACTATAAAAACCATGCATGCTCCTATTGTTGGACAGATCATCTTTTGATAATAATTAATCTACAAAAGTTCTTGTTTGTGTTCTTCCTGGTTGTCGAAATTCCATAGAGAAGTAGGAGTGTTTCTCAATCAAGATCATTCAGCCTTGTCGTTGGAAACTGGGTGTACGATAGATCTTCACTTCGTGGTCGGCAAAATCGATGTGAGTGTGTTTTGGCAGATTAAATAGTGTTCATCTCATGCACTGGCTCTGGAGGATCACTATGATTCATCAATACCTTCGTGAGTATCTAATGCTACATAGAGAAGATAGGGCGACCCTGTATCATCTTGGTATCAGAGCGCGATTTACTCGGTAGAATTTTATCTCTTTACTTTTTAGTTCTGATGAGGGGGTGGCCCGATCTTCCGATGAGATGGATAAGTTCGATTTGATATGACGTTGACGAAGAGGCTACTTGACCGAGACGACCAAGTCCGTCCTGCAATCGCTACACCACACCTAGTCGCTATCAACCGTGCCAAGAACGCGGTTGACTGAACACGAGTTCAATTTCTGCAAGCAATCGAAGAACAAGCAAGAACAAGTGAAAGAGCAATCTTATTGCGAATATGACTGAGAAACACAAAGGGGTTGAGGCTGCAATCGCAGTTGTTGGTCTAGTCGACATAAGAACACACACGAAGTTTCACGGTGGAAAACTAATCAAAACAAGCCTGAGTTACATGGCCAAATGAGCCTCTATTTATAGGGGCACGCAGGCCCTTGCTTATGGAATGTTCTTAACACATGGAAAGTAATCAAATAATAGCAAACTCTATCTCTGTTTCCAAAACCGAAGATTGTTTTCTGGATTGCGTCGCGCACAAAAGGAATTTTGGGATGGGGCCAGATCCATTGGAAAGGGGACGGATCAAGCTTTCCATGCTGTACTCACACATTCCATTTGGACTCTTCATGCGAAATCTATGAGCATTTAAATTTGGACCTGTCAGGCTGAGTCAGCGTCACCTTGTTTTGTTGATTGTGGTGCGCACAAAAGGAATTTCGTAGTGGGGCCAGATCCATTGGAAAGTGGACGAATTCTTGTTTCTATTCTGTACTTGCACACCTCAATTGGATTTTGTACGCAAAAGTTATGCTCATTTGAAGTCAGACCTATCAGGCTGACTCCGAATTGTCCTGGAGGTCGAATTGGATTCCATGTTGTGTCCCACTGGAGTTGTTCCTTGAGCTGGCCCCAAAGTGATGTGGTGACTCTTGTACTTTGCTTGCACATGCTTCTCTCCATTTTGTACTCCTTGTGCATCATCAGCTCCTAAGTTCCTGAGTAAAAGAACATTACGTGCATCAGGTAGCAATCTCTTCTCCATTAGACAGTTATGCATTCCTAGGAAAGAATTGACCTGATAATTTAGTTGTCGTGCACGTGCTCTTATAATTGGCCCTTGTATTGCTTCAAGTTGAGAAGTCTTATTTGTATCCACAAGTGTGATGTCCTCATCATCCTCCCTCTCTTGAATTGGAGTCGTCCTCGACTCAAGCTCATCTTCTTCTCCCAAGTAAGGTTTCAAGTCTGAAATGTTAAATGTGGGACTAACCCCAAACTCTGCAGGCAGATCAAGCTTATAGGCATTATCATTAATCTTTTCTAATACTTTGAATGGACCGTCTGCTCTAGGCATAAGTTTTGACTTTCTCAATTCAGGGAATCTTTCTTTTCTTAAATGCAGCCAAACAAGATCACCAGGTGCAAATATAATTTCTTTTTTACCTTGACTTCCTGAAATTCGATACTTCTCATTCATGCGTTCAATGTTCTCTTTAGCTGTCTCATGCATTTTAACAATAAATTTAGCACGTACCTTTGCATCAAAATTTACCCTTTCCGAGGTAGGTAGAGGTAGTAGATCAATTGGAGCACGTGGAGCAAAACCATATACAATTTGAAAAGGGCTCATCTTTGTGGTTGAATGCAATGACCGATTGTAGGCAAACTCCACATGAGGTAGACATTCTTCCCACATCTTCAAGTTCTTCTTCAAAATAGCCCTCAACATTGTTGACAAGGTGCAGTTGTGACTTGGTTTGTCCATCGGTTTGGGGATGACAAGTAGTTGAAAACAGTAGCTTTGTCCCAAGTTTTCCCCAAAGTGTCCTCCAAAAGTGACTCAAAAACTTCGCATCACGGTCTGACACAATTGTGTTGGGCACACCATGTAGACGAACAATTTCCCTGAAAAATAAATCAGCAACATGTGTAGCATCATCGCTCTTATGACAAGGAATAAAATGTGCCATCTTAGAAAACCTATCTACTACAACAAAAATACTATCCCTCCCCCTCTTTGTCCTAGGCAATCCTAATACAAAATCCATTGAAATATCCTCCCAAGGAACACTAGGAACAGGAAGAGGCATGTATAAACCATGTGGATTCGATCGTGACTTAGCTTTTGGCATGTAGTACATCGCGGCGTGGCGCTCGACGTCGCGCCTCATCCTTGGCCAATAGAAATGTTCAGCGAGGATGTCCTCCGTCTTCTTGATGCCAAAGTGTCCCATTAATCCTCCTCCATGTGCCTCTGTAACAATAAAAGACGTACAGAGCTAGCTGGAATGCATAGCTTGTTAGCTCTAAATAAAAATCCGTCATTGAAAACAAATTTATTCCAACTTCTGCCATCTTTGCAATTGGACATGGCATCTTTAAACTCATTATCAGAATCATATAACTCTTTTATTGTCTCTAGGCCAAAAATTCTACAATTAAGTTGAGACAATAAAGTATACCGAACGAGACAAGGCATCAGCAATCACATTTTCCTTCCCTTCTTGTGTTTTATGACATAAGGAAATGATTCTATGAATTCAACCCAACGAGCATGTCTTCTATTCAGTTTAGCTTGACTTCTAATGTGTTTCAACGATTCATGATCGGAATGAATAACAAACTCTTTAGGCCATAAATAATGTTGCCAAGTTTCAAGTGCACGAACAAGAGCATATAATTCTTTATCATAAGTTGAATAATTAAGACTTGGCCCATTCAATTTCTCACTAAAGTAAGCAACAGGTTTACCTTCTTGAAGTAACACACCACCAATTCCAATTCCACTAGCATCGCACTCAAGTTCAAAAGTCTTACCGAAATCAGGAAGTTGGAGTAATGGCGCATTTGTGAGTTTTTCTTTGAGAAGGTTGAAAGCTTCTTCTTGTGCTTGTCCCCATTTGAAAGGAACACCTTTTTTCGTCAATTCATTAAGTGGTGCAGCAATGGTGCTGAAATCTTTCACAAAGCGTCGATAAAATCCTGCAAGTCCATGAAAGCTCCGCACTTGTGTGACCGTTTGTGGTGTCGGCCAACTCTTTATCGCTTCAATCTTGGCTTCATCTACCTCAATTCCCTGTGGAGTAACAACATAGCCAAGAAACAAACTCGATTGGTGCAAAGGTGCACTTTTCGAGGTTACCAAACAAACGTGCATCTCTCAAAGCAATAAAGACAGCACGTAAGTGTTCAAGATGTTCATCAAGTGACTGGCTGTAAATTAATATATCATCAAAATATACCACCACAAATTTACCAATGAAAGCACGTAAAACTTCGTTCATTAATCTCATGAAAGTGCTAGGTGCATTAGTTAAACCAAAGGCATCACTAACCACTCATATAATCCGAACTTAGTTTTAAAAGCGGTTTTCCATTCATCTCCAAGTTTCATTCTAATTTGGTGGTATCCACTCATAAGTCAACTTTAGAAAACAATAGAGCCACTCAATTCATCAAGCATATCATCCAACCTAGGAATAGGATGACGATATCTATGATGATATTATTAATTGCTCTCTGATCAACACACATTCGCCAAGATCCATCTTTTTGGAACTAAAATCACGGGACAGCACATGGACTAAGACTTTCACGTCGTACCCTTTGTCAAGCAAGTCTTGCACTTGACGTTGAATTTCCTTAGTCTCCTCTGGATTAGTCCTATATGGTGCAGTTTGGCAAGGAAGCTCACGGGATCAAGTCAATTTGATGCTCAATACCTCTCAAAGGTGGCAACCACAGGGGTATTTCGGATGGGAACACATCTTTAAACTCCTGCAAAGGTTAGTGACAACAGGAGGCAAAGATGCGAGCAAATCCTCAAATGAAAAGAAAGCATCTTTGCAAAGTAAGGCATAGCAAACCGAATTTTCTGCTTCCAAGTTATTGAAATCAGATTTAGTAGCTAATAGAACAGCACCTTTCAATTTAATTTCATTCTTTCTAGCATTTGATTCTTTGGCTTCTTTCTTTTTAGGTGGAAAGCATTCGTTAGCTACTGTATGATTCTCACTTTTTGCATTCTCCTTTTCTCACGTTCAGATCGTTCAATTTCATCTTTAACAATCGCTTGAGGAGACATTGGATGTAAAACAATTTTCTTGCCCTTATGCATGAGAGTATATTGATTAGTTCTACCATGATGAGTGGAATCCTTATCAAGCGCCAAGGCCTACCTAAAAGCAAGGAGCATGCTTGCATAGGAACGACATCGCAATCAACATAATCATGATATGAACCAAGTGAAAATGGTACTCTCACAGTTTTGATTACCTTCAACTTACCACATGAGTTGAACCACTGAATGTAGTAGGGTCGTGGGTGAGGATTTGTGGTTAAGTGAAGCTTCTCGACCATCTCCAAACTAGCCAAGTTGTTGCAACTTCCTCCATCGATGATGACACGACACGAACGATCCTTGATGACAAACTTGGTTTGAAACAAATTATGCCGTTGGTCTTTTTCGGCACTCTCCATTTGTGCACTAAGAACACGCTTCACTATAAGGCTCGTGTACTTATTTGAAGCTTCAGCACTCAAGTGTTCTTCTTGTTCATCACTAGTGTCGAGTCTCATCACTGCATGGTCATTTGCAACATACATATATTCTTCATCAATATCACTAGCTGAAGTATACCCACCATCTTCTCTCACAATGAGAGCTCGTGACTTGGGCAATCTCTCATGAAGTGCCCAAACCCTTTGCACTTGTGACATTGGATGTCCCTTGTCGTCCAAATGGAAGCAACCAAGATGCACTCTTTGTTGGAGCAGTTTTGGGGAGCTTGAATGGTTGTAGCCTTGCTAGCCGGGTGCGTGAGGGCATGGAAGTAGAAGTAGAGCGCCCCGGCTTGGTATAGATGGAAGGGTGTCCTTGCTATTCCGACACTTTGTTTGGAGGAAGAAGAGCCTCCAAAATGACTCCTTGTTCTTATGTGTCGCCCCTGCACTTCCCTTTCAGCTTTGCAAGCAAGATGAAACAAACGGGTGACAGAATTGTATTCCTTATAGTCAAGTATGTCCTGAATTTCCCGGTTAAGCCCTCCCAAAATTCTAGCCATTTTAGCTTCTTGATTTCTTCTAAACCACAACGCAATAAGCCAATTTGCAATTCTTGATAGTATTCCTCTCTTGATCTATTGCCTTGTTTTAAGCATTGCAATTTATTTAACATATCACGTGAAAAGTATGAAGGCACAAATCTAGCCCTCATGACTCTTTTCAAAGCATCCCAAGTTCTAGGTACATGTGGTAGTCTACATTGTTCCCTCCACCAAATTGAGGCAAAATCAGTGAATTCACTAGTAGCAGACCCTAACTCTTTTATCATTAGGAAATCATGGCATGCAAATTTTTGATCTAATTGTAATTCCCAATCAAGATAAGCTTGAGTCATATCTACCAGCAAATGGAGGATTGTAAACTTAACTTTAGTCAATGCATCATCATTATGTACCTCTCGTTGTAACCTGCCCATACCTCGTCGGTTTTGCGGAATCGGCGATTATCGCGATTATCAAGGACCTCAACTTCATGTCGGCGTCGCAATTGTTATTTTCAACATCGTCATCCTCATCTGCCGAAGAGTGAGGGAAGATAGAAACACGTCGAGCAGTGAGGCGGGCGTTGTTCAAGATTCTCAACTCTGTTGTTGATGGTGGTGAGGGTGTCATTGGCCGATCCAACACATTATAGATCTCCTCCGTTCTCTTGTTGACCTCACGGTTGAAGTGTTGCACCAACATCCGGTGCGAGGAGTGAGAGGTCCAGCATTCTCATGTTCGTGAGATGAACCATCATCCTTGCCACCATGTTTGAATTTTGTGATCCTGCCATTACTAGTAGAAAACAAGAAACTCACAAGAAATATGTTAGTTTCCTATCACTACTGGGTTCTTGGTGGTTTACAAAAGTCGCTGCCTTCGAACTCTTACCAAATTCTTACAAATTCTTACCAAAGCAAGCAGGTGGTGCAACGGTGGCTGGTTCGTGATAGTCTTGACTTGAGTGATGAGTATAGAGATTACCGGTACGTCAAGGCCTGTAACAGTTAGTAGTAGGTGTAGCTTGGAAGGCTCTAGATATGTAGCAATGGAGAACAATCGGTTAATTTCAGAAATTGCATAGAATTGAATTATAGTTCGTATCTAGCACTTAGCCTTATGTTGCTGA